>OW203761.1:27285680-27578763 GCA_934045905.1 Leuctra nigra | reverse complement strand
ATTATTGTGCCTGTGGGTGTACCTTGGTCATGTGAACTGAAGGGATGTATGATATAAATATATCCGACCAAATAGAACCAAAGCAGTAGAAACTTCACACTTGCCGGGCGAGAGATCTAACATCTGAGCTACACGTTGCTGGTGATTCGGGCTACAGCGTAATTGTAGATAAATTAATCATAATTTATGTTAGTAAACATAGCAACGCCAATGAGTTAGACCTGTTACCTACAATTTATCAAGTACATAATCGAACATACAAAAGTAAATAAAATGTTACATCATTTACTGTACCTACACATAATCCAACTGGTTATGCTTTTTTCCAATAATTATCAAATTATGTCAATTGATTCTTGGAAGGAGATCAAATTGTATTGCAATGTTGTAAAGTGCAGTAATTTAATTTTTTGAACCACAAAACATTTTACTTTGACTGACTTTTTTTAGACATTTTCTACAATCTGTCTTGGCGATTTGTAATAGAGCACAAGATTGAGACCGTTGTCTCGCCCGTTCCACTTTCACCCTCTAATCTACGACTGCATCGTAATTTTGATGTTTTGAAAGTTGTGCTTTTAGTTGATGCTCGGGACAAAGTCTGTTGAAACTTTGCTAGCGGGAACCTCAGCAGAAATACACAATGCATAATATACGTATGCACATTGTAGTTGCAACTTAGTTAAAATATTGCTCATTAAAACTTTGCATAATAAATTATAATGTTTTAAATCCTCATAAATATACCATATTATAATTTGTCTGGGTGACATTTTACGTTATTTGCTACATTATACTTCGAGATTAGAGTAATGACATTGTACATTTTTATGTATAGATTTCTTATCTCTATAACAAGTTTACCTGTTGTCATATTATATTTACAAACAGTGTAATTGAAAATTGCAAAATAATTGTGGATTGATGATAACGACGTCAAAGAAATGGTAATATGAAATAGCTATTAGTTTATTTTGGTTTGGCAAATGCAGATCTATAGCTTCAAACATGTGACCAGTTGTTACAAAAGTATATTTCATAATAGTTATACTGTCTAGTGACGTGAACAAGTGAATTCATTAACTTCGGAGACTATTAAATAAACGAAGCTATTCATGTGAACATTACATTCACAGCACAGCGCGAACCTGGGCTGACAAGCGCCGCCGACAATATGGCGGCATAAAGTTGAACATAAAGCTCAGCAGGCAAGCACAAACGTCCGTGTTCGCGAGAATAAAAATTCAAGTTTGCAAATAACATGAATGTACACACATTTATAAAACGTTGTTTTACAACAAAGCACGTATCATTATGCAACGTAAATCTGGTGCAGGTAATATATCGAAGTTTTATATCGTGGCTTCAGTGTTTATGTCTGTTTTTGATGTCAGCGTCTCTGTTGTAGTTTCTTCCTCTGAGCACCATCCCCTGGCCAGGAGATTTGTGATCTTCATTGATTGCCTCATCATCTGCCGCCATCAACTGAAATCATTCGTTTTATTCACATATTCATACTGAGTCATGATATTTCATACACGTCTTTTGTAGTATACTTTCAGACTTTCAGAAATCGTCTACTAAAATGTGTTGATTTATGACGACAGAAATTAGTGTGCTGATTTTGTAAGAATCAACACAAATTTTGTGTAGTAATCGACACACTTTTTGAAAGCTATTTGTGTCTTCAGAAATCAACTTTTTTGTGTTGAAATCAACACA
The DNA here is from genome assembly GCA_934045905.1 of Leuctra nigra. Classification (NCBI taxonomy): domain Eukaryota; kingdom Metazoa; phylum Arthropoda; class Insecta; order Plecoptera; family Leuctridae; genus Leuctra; species Leuctra nigra. The sequence continues at coordinate 27,577,041 of OW203761.1, read as the reverse complement.
AAATTGCATAAATAAACACACTTTTGTAGACGACTTCTTAGAGTGTCGTTACCTGTATGAGAAACATTCTTCTAACTCTGTCGCTTGTGTTTGCATAACTCCCATGAATGAGGAGGTAAGAGAAGATGATCACGTCGCCCCGATCAGCTGTTATTGAACTTGCGTTGCCCAGCGAAAACTTTTCCTGCGGTAAGACAAAATAACATTCGGTTGAATAACAGACACATCAGTTGAATAGTTTTTAGGGTCGAGTTGAGTTCAAGTTTTAATCCACAATCAATTGAGGGGGGTATAGAGGTAAAGGCATCCAAATGACTTTAAAATATGTGGAGTGCTTAGTTCCAAAGCGAAGAGTTGATTCAATAGTTGGTGGGAAAATGATACAAGTGATTTTTCAAGAAATGCTTCCAATAAAATTAAAACGAATGACATGAGTGGTTTTAGGGTTAGTGTAAAAGCTTGTCTGAATGGTGAGGGCAAGTGAGTTTGACCTCTATTTGGCGGACAATTAATAATATATTTTAGGTCCAATTGGTATTGCAAACCCGTGTGACAATTTTGTTACAAACTCCAGTATTGTGTAAATGCTTCCCGAATAATGTGTAGCTACCAACAACGAGAAAATAGGAAACACTCCATTCATCTCCATTTGTAGAAATGTCACTGGGATACCTTTTCCTCTGACCCCTCAATTTTAATTTTATATTTTAACGTGTCTCAGCAGTTATTGATATTCTTGAAGTTCGGGTGTTCTGAGGACCAGGAATAAACTCCCGAAATGAGGTTTCATCCCGAGACATTACCTGGTCGAGGAAGTGGAAGCCGTCAGTCCCCATGTCCTGCTGGGGTCCCAACTTGTGGAGCCGGGACATTACCTGGTCGAGGAAGTGGTAGCCGTCAGTCCCCATGTCCTGCTGTGGTCCCAACTTGTGTGATCCGAGACATTACCTGGTCGAGGAAGTGGAAGCCGTCAGTCCCCATGTCCTGCTGAGGTCCCAACTTGTGTGATCCAGGATAAACTGCCAGACCTCCATTCTCTGGAGCCGTGTCATCCAGATGCAGGAACACGGCGACCATTGAGTCATTCTTGTAGGGGAAGTAGTGGTAATCCTGAAGAGCACATTTCTCATCTTACTGTCTCGGTAAAGTAGATTTCTAAAGTTGGTGTTCATTGTCCAAGGGGAAGTAAAAGTCGCGAGTACATTTTTATTGACGTTTTTCTAACTCCTGGTTTTAGAAGTAACTTTTATTATAACATTCTTTTCACAGACCAATATCGTTCCAACTTGGTGAAGTATAATGAGACCCAATAAAAGAACACTCCTTGTAAAAGCAGCAGCCAAGCCTTTCTATAAAAAGATCAAATCAAAAAAGTGGCTGCACAAAAATAGTGCACATCACATATTGTGGCAAAAGTGTCAGGTCAAACGGACAAAGTGTTCAATGCGTTTTGCCTTTTATAAGATTTTTCTCCACACATGATCGAGGAGGAGGAGGAGGAGACGATCTTCACAGCCATTTAGTTCGTAAACGGCAAGTCTAATTGTTGCTAAGTATACTAGATGGGGTGGGGTTGGCCATCTTCAAATCAGGTAATATAATTTTCGATTTTTGAGATCCAGAAGGTAGGTCGGAAATCGCACGAAATCGTATAATGTACAATATTGTTTATTTCCAACTTGGCTGAGCTGAGCGACCGCCCCACTCGATGCTGTTGTCTGTTCTTCAATAGACTCTCCATGGTTGTTTTGTGGCGTTGAAACTGATAATGTCTGTTTTTAATGACATCGTGGGCATTCAGTAAAAGATTGTTCACTCAAGTTTTGTGATATTGAGTTAGCATATTACAAAATTCGCAAACCACAACAAATCAAATGTCTACACAAGAGCGACAAAAGCGAAAACTCGAGTAGGTAAATTTTTGTGATTTTTTTATTCTTACTTTGCCGTGAGGTCAGCATTCAATAATTTAAGATACTAAGATATAAGATATGTTTCTATCTAGATATCTAGATATATCTAGACATATCGACATATCTAGATATGTTTTCAAAACTAAGTACATTATATTACAGTAAAATAAAAATAACAGAATTTGAGTGAGATACCGGGGGCTAACATGATGAGAACGTGACTCCATCATTGCGATCAGCCTTCTAACGCCTACCTGGCGGCAAACGTGCTACTTGACGTCGCGTCGTGAGCAGGCCGCTAGGAAGTTGCTAGCGGACAGAGTCACAGAACACGTGCTCTGACAAGGAGGTGTCAAATCTCCGACCTGACCTGATCTGACCCTACCTGGTGCATGGGGAACGGAGCCCCATGTTGCGGCGGCTTGACATGAGCCTTGGCGTGGTGCAGGAGGATGTTCGACGTCCCCATGACGTCTTCCAGGGCGTCGAGCAGCTTGCCGTGAGTCAAGACGCCCGTGAAGACGCCGGAGTGGAAGTGGAGGTTGTGGATCGACAGCACCTAGCGGGGCAGTAATGTTCAGTCAAGTCCCAAACTCTTCATCCTCTAGCTAAGGGAGACATACGGAGGATCAGTGTTGAATCCAGGCATACCTCGGGGGGGGCACTGCCCCCCCCCCGAGGTATGCATGTGCCCCCCCCGGCACAAATACCTATTCAAAATACTTTCAAAATAATATGTGAAAAAAACACGTAAAAATAGACGGATCATGTCTAAAACCTTCCAAAACGGTTAAAATTGAGTTAAAATTCAAAAAAATTTCCGGGGCGCATAGCCCCGGACATGTATATCCTGATAAGTTCAATAAATTTACCTATTCTTAAATCTCTTAGAACATTTTTTGGATATTTTGCAATTTATAATTCCCCAAAATAGCTATACATGTGATTCAAAATTGTACCTAAACGAATGACCTTGATCAAAAATTTTCTCGGGGGCTGTGCCCCCCAAACCCCCTGTTTTCCACTGTGACTTTTCAAAATATATTACGTATAATAATTTCTTTGTGCTTTGTACAACTACAAGCATATTCATAAATTAACTCTACCCCCCCCCCCCCCCCCCCGAAACACCAACATCCAAAAGGTACCCCAAAAATATGCTACCCCCAACTATTCAAGTGCCCCTCCCGAGAAAAATGTCTGGATTCAACACTGCGGAGGATTATAATTGCAAACGTGTAAAATAAGAAGCAAAGAAAAGTAGGTACTTTATTTTGAGCAAACAATCAGCAGAGCACATTCTTTAGTGCTTGGAATTCGATCAAAACCGTAGATTCTTATTGTAAATATTTGAACTGCTACGTCATAAAAACATAGTTCTGAGATAACGAAGGAAGATTTCATTGAAGCATGTCTGCATAGCTTTTGGAACTTCATATTTTAGCTATCTGATTTCGTCAATACACCATGTCTTCAAACACATTAGTTGTCAATTTATTCACTCAATTCGTACTGAAAGTTAACCACACTTTCCAAATGATTTGTCAACATAATCTGCCATTTTTGCAAAGGTTGCCGTAATGTTTCTTCTAAAATATTAGAAACAAACTATAATTCTTACGATTTATTCCTTTTACTTTCATTAAAAGAGATCGAGAGGTCTCATTAAGAAGTCGGCGAGCTTACTGATTCTGGAGGTTTGTCTCTTTCTCTCTTCTCATTTGCACCTCCTTTCCACGTCGCTTCCAAATCTTCTTGGCTTTTTCTTGCAAAAAGCTCATTATATTCAGTCGATATTGTCTCTATTTCTTCCGAGGTAAAGATGTTAGCGAGCTTAATGAAGCCATTTTCTAAGAAGAAAGTCTTCTCTTCTGCAGTCAGCATTTCTTCGTACTAAATTACATCAAATGACAGATAATTAGTTGCAATTTGTATTCTAAACATCAGAGAGTTATGTAACTTGACGTTACTTCACAAGTTTAGTGAATGTTCTATAGAATGTGTTCGTTGACAGTACCTCGCTCGAGTATAACACAATCATATCTCTAGTTATCCACTCTTATCAAATACTGATACTGTCACCATTTACAATATACACGAACATATTCGTGTGTAAACTTCACAAACAACTGTTATTCCTATTTAGAATAATAGTGCACAAAAGATTGAAGACAGATGCAATTTTTAGGAATATCTGTACTAATAAAATGTTGTTTGGTTGGACTATATTTGCAGTCACACATTGAACTCAAATAATACACAAGATTTCACTGCAGTGAGAGGTCAGTAAGTATAACTAGAAGGTCGACGTTTATGTCAAGTACAAGAAATCTGCTCACGGCAAAGACCCAACGAACCTCGAATTGTCATTATATCTTAAACTATTTTGAGAATGATTGTTATCTTACCTGTGGACAGACTGCCTGTTGTTGTCCAAGCAATGTTTTCTATGACCGTGAATGTGGCAGAACACAACAAGCGGTAGTCACATGTGACGGCCTACTGATGTCGAGCGTAAACAAGTAGGCGATTCAATGTCAAGCCCATGCAGTTCAAGCATGTTCAAGGGTCAATGAGCGAACATCCTCTTACTTGTGGGGGTGCAGATCCCTTCGCGCAGCGCGAGAATTGCATCGCAACCATCAACACATACAGTGCATTAGATAGATAGGACGGTACTTGTTGAGCTACTGACATGACAGGTATAGCTACTGCAAAATACTGCTGTAAATTAATTGAAAACTCGGCCAAACAAAAATTGAACGTTGACCGAATTTGAATGACTGTGGTCGGTCATGTCCCATACATAACCAATCAAAGCTTGTTATTATCATTGAAATGTGAGGTCACCTACTAGAGTGAGACAATGAGATCGCTTAGACTGACTTCTGATGGTGCGATCTTACATTTATCAGCCTATCAGATTTATTGAACGTTCAATTTTTGTTTGGCCAAGTGTATCTAAGGTATGAAAAATGGAGCGCAAAAATATCATAATTTCACTGAGATTATGTTTGTCAACAAAGGCGTTGAAGACTGGGAGTTGCCAAGAATAGAATTGTTAGCAAAATTGCAATAATAGTTGTAAAAAATAGTAATTGGCATCGTTGTTGGTTTTATGCAATAAATACCTAGAATGTGATTTCTTTATAGATTATGATTTATTATGTTCCAAGGTCCACCTACTTTACCCACACAAACCACTGATAGTACGTATTGTCACCAAAAGATGGAAGTTGCATATCTTTTGATCTTAGGACTTAAAAATATATTATTATTTTTGAATCAACAAGGAGTATATAAATCAATCCATGGAAGTTCATAAAGGATGGGGCCATAAAGATATTCGATATTCGAATATTGGATATCGTGACGAAAGTAATCTCGAGAGCAAAAATTTGCTCTCGAGAAAAATGAGAAGTTTCTTGTGTGAAAATAATAAAAATCTTATAAATATTCTTCACAAGTCTTGAATAGCTGCTCTCGGGAATTGATGCAATTATTTACGTAAATCTTACTTGATTCGTACAACTCACTTTGCCTCTTTATGTGCCGGCAAAACTCGAGAAAAATATGTGCTTTTGATTACACAATTCTTCTCAGGTGCACGTTTACAAATATGAGAAGCAATGGACTGATATAAGGAATAATCAGGTATAAGTATTCGCTAGTGTATGCATCGTATTCAAACTATGTCATCACAGTAATTAAATTATTATGTTAATTTGCATTTTTCTATAAAAGAGCTCGATTCAATACTACAAGTTCAATTATATCTGACATGGTCTAACATGAAGAGAAAGCCGTCAAAGAGAAATATTATACTTCTTGAGATTCTTTTTTATTTATTTATTTATTTATTTATTTATTTGTTTGTTTATTTATGTATGTATGTATTTATTTATTTATTTATTTATTTATTTATTTATTTATTTAGAGCGAAACCTACGCTACAAAAAATTTAATTTAGATAATTATATCATTAATAGAACAGAACCAAGTTGTGCAAATTTTGTGGGGAATTTATTTGTCAGACAAAGTTACATTGATACGTCTCTGAGATAGTCGGTGTTATTTTGTCGGGGAACAAATTGAAAACATAAACGACAAAAAAGTGACATATCGAAGCGAATGTTCATCAATCGCCAGTAGACAAGGTAAGTACTGACCAGTTTTGTAAACCTAGCTTAACTTTAAAATGCGTCATTTTTTCGACTCCAAAAAGAAACATGGATTTCTCTTCACTTTTTTTTTGAAATGAAAAACTACTCTGTAATCGCAGGGAAAGTCCTCATGTGAAATCAGTTTTCTCACTGACTGACACAAACCCTTTCACCCTTCTGTTCACTTACATCGCTTTCCGATAAACTTTTCCATTCTCTATCACACAAACATTTTAAAATCTTACAAAGGCAATAAATAATAATTATACTGGTAAATGGACATGGACAGCATTGTCTTCTTACATTACAGATCTCGAAGGAATTTATCTCTCTCTCCGAAAGGCCAGGATATTGGATTTTCCTTCTATGGGTGCTAAGAGAGTGCAAGATATCGGCAGTGCAAAGTGCCCCCCCCCCCCTCCCCCCCGGCCAAAGAATGGTACTACGCCACAGGTTTTCCAATGACGTCACTTGGCGGGAAATGGTCCATAGGAGGCTGTCTATTGATCGTCGACGTCTTCACTCCGGCCTGTAGAATGTTCTCTCGTTTAGTGATGCTGGAAAGATTTATTTTCAAAAGGAGAGAAAGTGAATTTGCATTGGAAGCATGTGGCTGGTATGGCTGAAGTTCTACTAGTAAGTTATAATAGTTAATTAGCGGTTTCAGACCAACGTAAAACTACCCTTAGGGAAATCAAAGTTACGCTGCTGGCAGCTTTATCGGCGAGATCAATGTTCTCAAGAAATTAAAGTTAAAAGTATGAACCGTGAAGAAAATATACTTGTATTAGACAAAATCTTTACACAAACTATTTGTTTATTTTGTGGGCGATTCAATTTTTTGCTGCGGACTCAATATTTTTAAAAATATTTTTAATAATTCAGAAAATTTTATTCGCATGCATAAATTTGAACCAAACAAATTCTCGCAAAACATCGTCAGGTTTCACAGGAAATAATAATACAAAAAATGCAGTTTGTAACCCAGAATGATGCGCACCCTTTAGCTGAACTAATGACACGAGATCTAAAAGAAAGTAAGAAGTAAGAACGATCAACGAACCGAATGAAAAGTATGGCGAAGATAATAGAAAGGTGATCAAATCACCTTCCCAAAGTGACAATGAAATCACGATAAACCACAATCTGCCTAGTCACCTAGTTATCTCAAACTCGGGGCTTTCCGTTCGTCACACTTCACTGATATACCAATACAGTGGTGATCTTATCAATTGCATCCAAAATACCCCAAGAAAATGACTTTTTCATGTAGATGCGTAGCCGTGCGTAGGCGTCAATTTCTCTTTGACATTTACAGGCAGTGCGGCCGGTGGCAGAAGTCTGCAACTTAGGCAGGTCGTCGCGAGGGTGCTGCTTAATATGTTGCCGCAAACATTGTGTATAAAGTTATTTCGCTATGAAAATTGTAATGAAGTTTAATCTATTATAAATATTAATTTTTCCCCATTGTATACTAATTCCGAGCTGTTTTGAGTTATACATTTTGATCGTTTTTCCTGCCAGCTTGGCCGATTTCTTACTCTAATGGCGCTTAGAGTATAAAAACTAACGATAAAAGCACACTGCCTAAAAATGTTGCCTAAGTTTTCTTTATCTCTGATAATTATAAACGTCGTGCTTGAGCCCCAAATATGTCACCGATGTTCTGGTGTGAACTGCATTCTTGCGCTGATAAGAGAACAATGGAAGACAATAATATCCCTGGCAGATAACATCTTCATCACTGATGTCAAGTGGCAATGATCGTGAGAACATAGATAAAATGAATAATGCCAGATAAAAGTACAATTAGATCTCATCAGGTTACTGAAGATCAGATCTCGTATAATATGCAGGCTTCTTGGACGAAGTGTGCCTACTAAGATTAGAAGATAATTATAACTGCAATTACAATTAATATGGGTCATTATTACTGACCTATAATATGATACATACTACAAGTTAATTCCGTCTTAAAGAAAATGTTCAAGGAGTCTTATCTATGAAAAATTTTCACTCTGAAATGATGAGATGAACTAATCAGAAAAGTTTGCTTTTTCACGCAATAGATGGCGTCTTCGCGTAAACTCTGATTTTGATTTCCTTCGAAAGACACTGAATTTTTGCAGTTTGTTTATCTCATTAAAGTATCGAAATGCTTTCGCGGTAAAAAGCTAATAAATCGTTGAGTGTCAAGTCAAGAGTCACAGTCGACAAACGAAGAAACGACAGAGAGAAAATTAGTTTCATATAGGCGTGTGCGTGTCAATCATTGTGTGGGGGGAAACCACGAAAACAATGGGGAGTTTGGGCGAATTGTACTCCCTAAGACGCCGGTCAAAGGGCGTAACCCCGGAAATATTTGTCTATTGATTAGATTAGATGCATTTTACGCTTTTTCAAAATTGATTACTTCCCTTTTCTGTAAACAGTTACGTAAATACTTAAAAAATGGCTGTGTTGTATGCATGCACCGTTGTTGAAACAATTTATCCAGAAATACATTTAGGATGCCAATGATAATTATGTTTTTTTTTTAATGATGTTGAAGAAAGAGGGTTCAGAAATGTTTATTTCGATGCATTTGATTTGATGCGTACGGCTATACACGTCATGTAAATTTAAATGACGATTCTGCCCAAGCTGTCAAATGACAGCCGCAATCAGAGCAATAAAAAGCACCTTCCTGCTCAGATCGCCGTGCTGACGTCATCATGGAGGACAACAACAGATCCTGATGAATGGTGCACTTGTATGACGTCAGAGCGCAGCGTGTCCTCCCACACGGCCCGTAGTACTCCATTACACCCCCGCACCCCAACCCTCTTATCACGGTTATCAGATATCGCTATTCTTAGTACGAGCGTCAGAGCACAGGGTGAATCCCAGGCCGATCCCACGCTGATGGACTGTGATTACAATCATTCGATCAGAGATCAACGCATCACGAGTTAGTCGTCAGTACACTGAACAAATAGTATTTTACATTGGAAGTATTTCCTAATGAATTTAGCTAGCGTTAGACTCTCTTATATTATATAACCCTCTCTCTGCGTGTTTTCGAATTATGTTTTTTTTGTGACTTGCCCAGGTCACATCGTTCAACTTTGGTTCAACTATCGATATGAAATTTTTCACACATACATATGGCATAAGAGCGGTCACGTGTAGATACGTAGTTTTTGGACAAGATCCTGTGATTGGTTGAAAATTGAAACTGGAACCGTTTTATCGATCAAACTTAAAATTTTGCAAGGTCATTGGGATCAACATTATTGGTGTTCTTGAAAATTTTCAGACAAATTGGTCAAGAACTGTAAGAGGAATTTGCATTTTATGAACATTTTATGCTACCTTTGAGATAATATTTGTCAATTTTATTTGAGAAAATGAAATTGCAAAGAAATTATCACTGCCCTTTGACGTATTTGTTTAGATTATCTTCATAATTTTCAAGGTCTATTCTGTCACAGTAACTTTCACACGAATATTAATTATAATGCAAAAATAAATATTATATTTATCAACAACACGTTCGTAACACAAAGCGTTTTCCTAGCTATTTACAATGAAGTAAATGAATGACTCCAATGAGCACCAAAATTATTGGTGTTATTACTGGCAGAGCAAGCACAGCACGAAAAGAGCCGAGTGAGTAGGTTGGTGTTGGTGTGTTTTCCGAATGTGAAAAATAGTCCGATCCTTGGGATTACGTGACAATCGGTATCAATGCTTCAGGCAAAGATATTATGAGTTGTTTTTACGTGAAATTTAATAATATCTTGGCTTCAGGTGGTTAAGATGTTATACTATTAGTACGGTTTATAAACGGCAGAAGAATGTCAATGATGAGGTCTGCATTTACTTGGATAATGTTGATAAGTGATGGAATACTTGACGTGCTTCACTTAGATCCGGCGCTGTAGGACAGAAAACAATTGGTGTCATGCTGTAGTGACGTCTTTTACTAGGAGAGAATACATTATTGAAGATTACTCAATTAATTGTGTACTACACAAACAACGACTCTGCGAAAAGTACCTGTTTCTGATTAAAATGCCTGGAGATAGGCCCATCAAACTTCATTGACGTACCTATTTGATGATTAGTCACCTGCAAGCAACTTCACCAAGCAACAAGTCATTTCAGATTTCGTGTCCCCCGCAAGATATTTTTCAGGGCCCCCTAATGTTTTAGTTCCCTACAGTAAAAATCTTTATTTATATGTGCATCTTTCTATGTTAAGTTTTAAAAGTTGTATGACACATTTTCAATTATTGTATATCCAGTCGCGTGCTGTGAATTTTTGTAGTATAGGTAGAAGATAAAATTTTATAACAATAGGTTCGATTTGTGTCTGGAGGTGGGCCTCACAATAATACGCGGGTCCGGGCCGCGAAGGCACAGAAAATGTTGTATTTCATTATATAATTTAGTGCATTTTTACACGATTTAAACACATTATGGTCGATTTGATAAATTCATATTCTTTAAATCACTTCTATTTTCATTTCTGTCGTTGTCGATTATTGATATTTTATGCTTTTATGGTAGGTATTCATTAAATCCAAATTTTCTGGCACCCCTAAGCCCCCCCCCCCCCCATTGCGGGGGCTGCAACATCGAAGCTTTGAATATATAATACTTCGAAGTTACACCAGTGTCACCAAGTTGGTTCAGTAAAACGGTTGTTTCGACGATTTTAAATCTTCAGACAATCTATGCAACTATTGTATGCGGGACATGACTGAGCTGAAAAGCTGTGGCAAATTCTGATTTCACAGACAGACTCAGACTGTGTCGAGTTAGTGAAAGAGTTATTCATATTTCAACTTAAAAAGTCGTCACATTAGCGTTCCGTTTCCCGTAGAGCAAAAAATTGACTTTATTACGTTTTTGTGCTTTTTCCTGCAATACGAAATCATTTGATATTTGATTTTGAAATAGATTTTCCAATTCCGGTGGCAATTTGTTATCCTGTGAAATCATTATTGTCACCCTGAAGTTGAGACTCCGACAGCTCGATAATAATAGTCGAACGTGTTGTGATGTTCAGTTGCTTGCCTTGAAAGTTATTCATTTACCCGACCCGATGGAACCACCATATTAATTATAAACTATAACAGAATGAGATGTAATTATGTTATAAAAATTAATCGTTCTCGTTTGAGTTCCAATACCTCTCAGGTATATCGCATGTTTTGCTTTCTATTTCGTAATCGTTTTCCACAACGAACCGAATAATATCAATAATATCAATACAGCAAGCAACTCAGGAAACCCATAATTTTCTGTAATAAATACTGAAAATCTTGAAAATTGCGTGGACAATTTCGACGTAATTTATCGGGAATATTTTGCGGAAGAATAGGATATTAGTTCAATATGGCCACGACCATGGGAGTGGAAATTATAATTATACTCGGTCGAATATGTGATGGGCAGAAATGGATTGAATTTGGCAAGGCTTTAATTAATAGTATTTCTTTGATTATACGTTTATGTGGCATAAGTGAGAGTCAAAAATAGATATACAAAATACGAACAAGCCCGTTCTCTGTCATATTGTTCTCTCTTAGGGAGGAGATAGGGAGATAAGTTTAGGGAGATATGGGGAGAGGCTGATTACAGTGTGTCCTAATTTCAAAATGAGCAGGAAGAGAATGTGTAAGAAGCGATGAAACCCCAAGAGAATGTCAATACACAGAGAATGTTTTACTTATTTCTTATTTCTTACCTCATTGGACACATCATGTGTTGATATTGATAAGCGAGCACCGGAACGTGTAACATCACGAAACTAAACTGATGACAAAAGGGTTTAAAATTATACATTGATCGATCGACGATGATCTAGCATTACTTTTCCTTGATCAATTTTGACAACTATTGTAATCTTTAATTTCTTTCGCTGAAAGTTTGGAAATGAGATAGAATTGTGGTCTTTATGATTTTGAAAAATATCATATTCATCGCCCCAACGATAAATTTTTACTTTTGTTTCTCACTTAATTTTTTTAAATAAATGAGATGATTTTAATCAGTTATGCAAAATTTCAGCTCGATCAGAGAACGGTGTAATTATTATCGCATCTACAACATATACCAACTGAGACCCAGCCAAAAGATGCACCTTCCCGAAAATAAGTAATTCGAGTTAGGAATATTATGGGTATCTAACCTATTTCTATAACTGTTTGTGTGTGTATGGGGTGGGGAGGGAGAGAGTGGTTTGGCCTTTAACCCCACACATTATCCACTGATAAAATTAATTCATTATGATATTTATTTTTAATTAATATCCAGAGTATACCGATGATATAGTTATATACTCCAATTTTGGTACTTCCAAAATTACGATCAAAACTTTAACTTTTAACTTTCAGAAGATATCTTTCATCCCAAAGTGTAACATTGAGACTGAATCGGCGTAACGCGATAATTCCCACAGAATGTAGGTCAGAAGAGTAATCCCGTCGAACACTCACTCTCTGTACTGTCGCGGACGTATTGATTTGACACGACCTGACCCAGTGAGACCGAAGTGACGCGTCTGCGTTGAAGACTTTCCCGAGTTGTGCGTCGCGGCGCCTAGGAATAATCAAACAGAACAGATTGGAAGAGTCAACTAATAATTAATTACGTACCTCATGGTGCCTATTCTACATCTCTTGTTTCGGCCGAATTCATTTCGGCGTAATTCTATCTAATGGAAATAAAATGAATTTGGTCGAAACGAGATCAAAAAAGAATAAAGAATAAGTACCCAGAGCATTTGCTCAGGAACCAGTAATTCTACCTAGTTCATCCAATCATGTGTAATAGGGACATGAGTCATTATTGTGAATGATTACTCCAATATTTTATATTACCGTATTGGTTGACTTCAATCAAATGGCAATTGGTACAGATTATTGATTAGATAATTTCAAAAGTGTGCAACGAAAATCGAGAAAACGGACTTCCGGCCTTCTACCTCTGAGGTACATAGTTGTGGTTTATTACTATTTACAATTGATCGCAATCATGACTCTGCAAAATTTCAAGGACATTTTATTTTTTTATCCAATCAGAGGATATTACAAAAAAAAGGAATTGACTCTTACTCTGCCAAATTTCTTCTTGATGAGAGAACTGTCTGTCATACGTGCCAACAGTGATGAGTTCCAAAAATGTGAAAACACTTTTCAAAATTATCCAGCTATGACGTAACAAGTTTCTAGTTGATTAAATCTGCTGTGTAGGCAGATCTATAATAGCAAACTTACTAACCACACCGAACTCGAGTCACAAAAAATTTAAAAAATTTAATCTTTACGTCCTTGAGTAAAAATACGTAATTTGCTTTCGAGCTATCCACGCCCTGAGATACGATGAACGTGGTTCTTCTTATTGGATATTATTTACAAGTATAAATTCCACAAACACCTCGGACATTAAAAAATACCGTTATTGAAAAAGAAAAACACTAGAACAAAAACCAGCCTTTATGTTTTCAAGTTCTAATAACAAAGAAGCATGGTGTTATGGAGTAATTAATATGCCTGAAGCTTATTTAAATTGGCTTAACGAAGCTTCATTAATTATTGACAGGCGAATAATAGACAGATCATTAAAATCCAACTAATAAAAGTTGCAGCTCTCAAAATATTATACTCTACGTTTCATATTGGAAGATTTAGTAAATTATGAACCAAAAACGAGATAAACCTCGATTATTCACAATTCTGAATCATATAACTAAAATAACAAATAAAATCTTGTTTCATGTTTTGCCACAGTGGAATTTCGCAAAGGTTTACGCAAATCACAATTGTTCTGCAGATACCGATCCGTACTTGTATGATATAATAATGTGCACATTATTTTAATGATAATTCTATGCTAATTTTAGTGTAAAGTAACCATACCCTTATACGGAACATCCTTACAGCGCCATAACACATGTTTAGAGTCATTTTATGGACTTTCAAAGGCGATCGAACATAAATCTAAAGCATAAATCCAGCGAAGGTTCAGGAGAGAGTATTAATGAATGTATTGAACTTGCGGTTAACAAAACTCATGGCGATACAATTATTTAGTAATCAATTAATTACCTAGCAATATAAAAATGTTAACAAACAGAAATAAAAAATATTTAATTCATATACTACTTATTACATAATATAATATAAATATTCCAATATATTGTATTAGATTCTGATTCAAACAATTATTTAGTAACCAATTAATTACCCAGCAATATAAAAATCTTAGCAAAGTTAGAAATAAAAAAATATTGATTTCAATATCTAATTCAATAGGTATTTCGAAGAATTTCAAAACTATCAATACGATGGATAAAAAAGTAATGAAGAAGTATGAAGCTAACAAGAAACATGATACTACTAACAATACAAGAAGACAAAGAAGGTTTGATCTATCAAGGAGCGCAGCATTGCACATTTGGTTCGTCATGCGAGATACAGTTCAATCCTTGGCGTCCTGAATCATGATTGGCGTCAATGTTCATGATGCTTTTCTGGTCGGTGAGGAAAATCATTCTAGAATCTAGATCTGTTAATCATGAATGCAAAGTTAAGTTAACAGTACACAACTTTTACACGTTTGGCTAGCTTGAGAGATGAGCTACTCTTTAAAGTAATTTTCCAATTCAACTATGAAAGAATTTGAAAAATATAGCTAATAGCTTGATAGCACAGACTTGATGCTTGCCGTTAGTTATTTTATGCTTTAGTAGCTATGCTTACTAAATTTACCTTTGATCAGAACAACGGTATGACTTGTACAGCATCCAGAATTGAACAAAAAGGAAACACGGCAAATAGAGTCAAGTACGTAATACAAAAAAAAAAGTGGACCGGAATTTACATCAATTTTCAATGATGAAATCAGATATAAAAGGACACGGATGCAATCACGTTCGTAAAAAATCTTGAACTAGGAAATACGTAATTGAGGAAGAGAATACCTATAACCATTGAAAGATATTTTACCAGCATATAATTAATTCATAATAATCCAGACCGTAATGACTGTAAGTATAAACAGTACACGTTTCTCGCCATGTATTGCACTTCATGTAATTCTCTAATAAACCGTTGTGTAGTGATATTGGCGGATAATTAAGTAATTAACGTGATTATATGACGGAAGCTTTGCCATCGTCTTGATTGGCACACACGAACATGCGTAATATGCACCTTCACACACTGAGTGCGTGCGTGCGTGCGTGCGTACCCTTGAAGCTACTTCACAATATATTACATAGCGGCCTAGAAACATAGTAATTCGTTTTCAATTGTTGTACGGTAAGATAATGTTTGGCAAGTAATCATTGGTAAGTAACTCGTGAATTTTACGTATGATTCATCATCTGTTAAAACATTTTGTTTGATGGTGGGACACAAGGCAATCTTTGAGTCTCATACTATCCAACAATGGAAATGCTACCAGAGATCAAATCGTATACTCAGAAAAAATCATAATTCATACTTTTTTAATGATTATTAACTTAACATCCAAAAACATGACAAAATTAATCTAAATTAGGTCAAGTCCCACAACAAATTACATTCTTTAAAAACCCTCCGAAATCCCCCAAACATATTCTATTGCTTGTCCTATATTCACCAATTTTATGTCCGATTTTATCTCAGCTATTTCAAGCAGTAAATAGTACGTTCATCTATGATTGTCTGTGCACCATTTTACTTGATTTTGCAAATGTTGGACGTAAAATAATTTCGGACAAGTCGAATTGAATTTACTCATCCATGAAGAAGTCAGAGTAACCTTTAAAATGTCTGTTTTATTACTGAGATCAAATCATATGAAGAAAACAAAATCCAACTCCGAAGTTTTAGTATGTTCTGTTGCTATCCAAGGCAAAAAGACGCTTTAAAAGGTGCGGCGTAACCGGCAGATTGCAATTCAAAGGGACTTAAACATAAATGTCACATGAATTTCGTTTTAATGCTCTCGAATGCCAGTATATTATTCGAAAACTTGTTTCAATTTTTAATGGTCCTACCTGCATTTTACGAGTGAATATACAGAGCATCTGATCAAGTCCCGACCTTCCACAGTCGCGAATTCTTTGTCTTACTAAAAAGAAGTGAGAAAAAGGCATGAAAAATGAAAGGTGCTAGAAAAGTTTGGAATGGATGGCCTAATGAACTTTTACAGTTAGTTATTAGACAAATACTATTTGACAGATGCTACATACAGCCCTATGACCATACAGCCCATACATATGCCCTCTATACCTACAGCCTTGATATTTTTTAATTAATATTATTTTGGAATTAAAATTGGAATATTTATTTTCTACGAGGAAACGAGATTATTTACATCCAACAAATAGCCAAATAGCAAATAGTCGTTGGTTTAATCTCAATCCATGTAATTTTGGAAAGGTTCTTCATAGATAAAACTATGCTCTCTCTGATAGTAAAACAAAAACAGTCAGTCAGTCGCAATGGACATCGCACAATCCCGAGTCCTGGAATGCTATTACATAAAATGACAACTTTCTTGTCACGGATGACAAGATTCTCATCTCAATGCTATTCACGGCTTTCTAGGGTGAGATGAAAACCCTTGTCAACGTGACAAAAAGTTCTCATTTTATATGATAGCACCCCTGAAGTGAAGACACTAATATGTAGGCAAATGCCTCTCTTGACCACGAGAAATGTATTCTTTCTAAAGATTGAGAATTGTTTCTTGCTTAACTGCTATGAAAACATTGATGATGTTGAGCAGATTAACCTCTGACCCTGGATGAATTTGCATTCTTCAAATGTGTGGAAAATGTGTGGAAATTATTTGCGGCCCAATTGTTTTCAGAATAAACTCCACGTATTTGTCTTAGGATTAGCTTCCTGCGCTGGTAGATATGCCATAATAACATTCCAGAAACATAATAGGTATAACCACAAATATTAGTACGGTTTCCACGTCTGGTAGCGCCTATTAAAAAACATCAAAGTAAAAAAAAAAAAAAAAAAAATTAAATTTTAATTTACGGTTTCTATCAGCTACAGGTATTTTCTCTCCTCACTAGACCCTATACTTTGATCACTTTTTGCACTAAGTGGTTTATTCATAATTGCTTTGTTCAATGCTGATTTTTTCCCATTTGTTTGGCAAAGGAACTGGCTCGAAGTGTGAGGCAACGCGAATGAATGTGAATCCGGTTGATTCCATGAGTCTGGCATTGTAAGATAGAGATCGCTTTGCAAACCGTGACTCGAGGGCTAGTGTAGGTGGTCCCCAGATCTCCCTGACCTCCGAAGGGGCACAACAACAACAAACAACAATTCGACATCCTATCTCACATTGTTGCGCAACAATGTTCACGAGTCTTGAGTGCAAGGTATAAAATTAGCCAACTCGATCTAGGGGCATCTGGTTGTTCACTTTTGTCAACTGTGAAATTTGTTATAGCATTATTTCTTTTGCTTTTTTAACTATACCTACTTATTCTCTATACATACTCAATCCTAATTAATTATTTACGTAGTTAATATTTAGATTTTATAATTCATAATATTACCACCATCTTTTCCTGCGGCTCTTTTGTCCTGTTCATGCATCCTATCCCGTCAATCTATATGACTGTTGTTATAACAATAGGTAAATACAGCGTCAATAATATTTACAATGACCGTGACGCGACAAATTATTACTTGAAAGTAAAAAGTCTATAAACAAATTAAGGCACCAGATTTTGATAGTTTTTGTTGCACAGTTTTATAAATCAGTCTGTCAGTCAGCAAGCAGACACAGTGTCTGGGGACTAGACATTGATTGACGTTGCAACTTGCAATTATACAGCCAGTCAACAAACAATCATATCCTCAGTTCTGGTTACGAAAAGCAAGTAATAATGTCCTTCAATTTAACTATCAGCACACTCAATTTCAATTTTTCAATTTATAAATTGAAACACGTCTTCGAAATCCAATCGAATTGTCCGCACTTTCTACCTATAAAACGTCTCCGTATAATATCTCTCCGTCTTATATTTAATTAACTGAAATTGCTTTGATCGACGTGAAAAGGTGAATAAATGAGCATCGCTTCGAGATAGACCAAGGCTGTTTCTTGACTCAAGGCTGTTGAATTGAGAACTAGTTCAAAGCCGAGAATACCCCGCAAGCTAGTAGGTATGTCGGGAGCGCAGTGTGCACAATGCGCCAGTTGCAGCCTTGACGTTAGGCAGCAGCACTTGCACACGGTTGCGACTAGTTGCAGCGTGCAGGGGCACTGCACATGCATCAAGTTGCACTGGCAAGAGCGTAGCGTGCGTTCATACCCATTATTACCCTTATATTAGCGCCACTATTGAAGACATCTTTTTCTTGAAAATAGTACGGGTGAGTCACTGGGTGAATAGGAATCCAGCAGGCTTTGATTCTATTGGTTGATACCGATTGTGTCACACTGTCACTATTTTCTTCTCATACTCACTTCTAATTTCTTTCAGGAATAGGACCCAGTCCAATGGCAATATGTTCAATTGCCTCATCATTGGCCGTGACCTAGCAACCAAACAAATTTTGAAAAGTAACTCAAAATAGCTCGGAATTAGTCCGAAAACAACGGACTGTGTTTAACGTACAGTTGCCCTCAAAACGTCTTAAAATTGATTTTAAAGTGCCAACATTTAAAAATGTCCATGAGGGTCAATATCCGTATATTGAAGTTAAAAATGTGAAAAATTAAAAAAAGTTGAAAAACAAAACACACCTCAGAACATCTCAAAATTTATGTCAAAGTGTCCAAAAACCAAAAATCGCCCTGCGGGGCAAGGCCCCCCTACCTCCCTTAGCCTGTAGCAAATTATTTCGGCTGAAATCCAGCCGGCGCCCAAGTACCCATCCCCCCCATGGACTGACTTCCAATTAGACCACTGGCCATAGGTCATAGGTCATAGGTCATAGGTCATAGGTCATAGGTCATAGGTCATAGGTCATAGGTCAGGCATACCGTTCAACCACTGAAATTTTGAACACACACTAATGCCATATGAACGGTCACGTATAGCTTTGGAATAAGATCATATGATTGGTTGCAGATTTAATGGAACCGTTGAACCAGATTACCTTCAAATTTTCCAATATTTTCCCAACACGAACATACGAGTCTCTTACAATTTTCAGACAAATCTTGAAGAACTTCAAGAGCTTTTGACATTTTACGAACATTTTATGATTAAATATTTGTCAAATTTATTCAAAGACATTTCAAGTAAATTATCACTGCTCCCATGACTCATTTGATTATAATCTTCCTAGCAATTTCCAAGGTCTGTTATAGAGCAGCAACTTTCATACGAATATTAATTCGCATGCAATAAGAAGACTCGGTAATCAAAGCGTTACACGCTTGAGTGCACTAGTGTAGGGTTTCATACCTAATGTCCACATCACATAATTAGTGTGCAAAGAATAGACTAATAAAATAAACTTTGTTTACACTAACGAAACGAACGACTCGTTTCTTTGTTCTTTGTGGAGTTAGTGAAAACTTCATATTGCATTTTGTTGGTTTTTATTTTTAATTCTGTTAAGCCGGTTTCACATAAAGCGCGTTTTGCGTTTCGCGTTTCACGTCTTTTTCTTATTACCAATCACAGTCTGCCATGATCGGTTTCTGGACTTGATATTGGTCAATAAAAAAGACGCGAAACGCAAAACGCGGAATGCGCTTTATGTAAAACTGGCTTTATGAGTTTGCGCTTTTGCCAGACTATGAAAAAATCGACTATCGCGGATTTGATGCTCAATTGTCACAAAATGTGAGATAGTGACTTTTTGCAGTAGGCCCACGAGTTTATATATAGTTTGTCGAAGCATATATTAAAATGTACGGTAAAAGGCCATAGTGACAACTGACAACACTGGGAAATCGTTCAGTGTAACGCGTTGATGAGCGAGCCTTCTTACTGCATCCGATTTGATATGCGTTTGCAAGAATCAGCTGCTCTATATGCATTGGAACTGAAGTATCAAGAAGGCAGGGATGAAAATGAAGTGTACATTTTTCAAATATTTCAAGATTATAGAATAAAATGTCCTTAAAAATGACAATAACTTTTGAAAATAACAACAGATTAGTGTTCAAGTTGATCGGTCAATCGACTCTGGTTTAAATTTCAAAAATCACAGGAATTATGGTTTTAAATTTTAACCAAAGGGAGGATTTGGCTGAAACTATTTCAGATTGGGGACAATGTTAGTTGCAATACTGTGCAAAATTTCAAATTGATCGGACCAACCAATCGAAAGATTTTTATTTTTTTAAATTTGAACCAATCACAGGATCCCGTCCAAAAACGATCCCAGCGACCGCTTAGATTACGTTAGTATGTGTCAAATTTTCAGATCAATTGGTTTGACCTGCAGGGCAGTGCAAGCATAAAAACAATAAAAAAGATAATACAAAATAAACAAACACACAGAGAAAGTGCCATAAGAGTACCGCGGTGACGCTCGCTACGCTTGCTTAAAAAGCTAATCACGCCAGTGGTAACAGCTGGAGATTTGTAGAAAATTATCAAACACTTCATGCATAATTAAAAATATGTGATTACCTACATATCTACTTCATTTCCCAATCTTATCAATTTAGACCAAAATGTTTTAAAATAAAACAGTGATATTAAGACATCGCTATCTCATATGTAATGTGTTGTAAACGTGAGTTCCCAGTAAAATTTACCTGAGTAGCGAGAAATATTTAAAGATTGGTTTTTATGTACACTCGACAATTCATAAAACGGTATTTGAAGGAAATGGATTGCCTGAAAAAATGTGATGGCATCATCCGATGAAGTATATTCTAGTAGGTAAGCTCTGATATCATTGATAATAACAAGGATTGATTGTCAACGAACCTGACCAGCAGCCAATCCGTTTCGTTCAAATATCGTCTTAGGGGCTGTGCATAAAGGACGTCACGCTAAAAATTTGATATTTTGACACCCCCCTCCCCCCTGTCACGCTATGTCACACTTTTCGAGACCCCCCCCCCCCTAAAAGGATGTCACAAATCTGTTTCCCCCCCCCCCCCTTAAATAGAATATTTTTGACTGTAAAACGTATCAGAATTTCTCGTTTTTAGCGAAATTTCCGGTCCCGACGTATCAACTGAAAATTAAAATGCTGGAAAATATCTACATCAAAACGTGACGTCCTACTGCCTCCAGTACCCCCCCCCCCCCCTCCCCCCTGTCACACCGTGTCCTATACTGGTGCACCCCCCCCTCCCCCCCTAAAGCGTGACGTCCTTTATGCACAGCCCCTTATGAATTGTCGAGTGTACAAGCGTGAAATAAAGTAGCTGTGTTGGGTGTCTCTCTCTGCTCCATATAAAAACATGTTTATGTTATGAGTCAGAGAGAGGCAGAAAAACAGGGTCTTTAAAAAAATTTAAAAAAAAATACATTATTCCGATCACATTGAAATTTTGCCATCAAGATCAACATTATATAATGTAATATAAAAGACGAGTCAAATCGGAGTTCTTTTTATCGTTTATTCATTTATCTAAAAGTACCCCACCAAGCTGCATCTTTTCATCTGGGTTAATTATCTGTCCAGGGGTGGGATCACATAAAATGATAACTTTCTTGTCACGGTGACAAGTACCTAGAAGGCCGTGAATAACATTGAGATGATAAGCTTGTCACCGTGACAAGAAGTTATCATTTTATGTAATCCCACCCCAGGGCTGATGTGTGAATAAAGGTGACAATGAGCAGCAGGTGTTGCACTGATCGGTGCTCGCTCATCTACGCGTTACACTGAGCGTTTTCCTAGTTTCAAAATCAATATCCTCTCCACAAGATAGTCTTAAGCGAGGTTTAACATTGACATTGATTTCGTCGACGAAAAGTTTGTTAAATGCTCATTTATACAAAATTAAAAGTACGATTGTGCATTGTCACACTTTATAATGCCAACCTTTTAATTTAAACGTTTAACATATTCAACATTATCAGCCAACAAATTAGAAGGCCATTGAATTTTAATTTGGCAAACAGTAATTGATTTTTGGTCAATACTCAATACTTTGACAACTTTGGATCTACGATCTATACAATGAAATTGAAACGTAATTTTTTCGTTTTACGTTCAAAAAATAGTAAATATTTGTGAAAGTCTAAATTAATGCACTGAGAAGAAGAATATGAAATGTAATTGTTGTTGATATATCATTATTTACCGCTAAGAATGGACATTTCTGAAAATGCTGAGAGAAGGAAGTGGATTATTTGAAATAAGGGTCTGTATATAAGCTGAACAATACGTTGCCAATTGCCAGGGGACGTATTCTAGAACATTTTAATTCCCAATTCTGAAGGAATCTGATTCGGTGCAATGTTACGGATTCCATCAGGAATGGAATTGGGAAAACGTTCTAGAATACGCCTCCAGGTCACTTGTAGTGTCTTTGATAACACTGTCGAATTGTAAGCGAGTAGATCACTAGTAAATATCAAATTGTTTGATTAAAGATGAATAAATACTTATGTGTACGCAAGAAGGAAAAAGCTGTGAAAAATCTGAAATAGGTACAATACAAACCGAAACGTTTTTTCTGAAATAATTCACTTTTATTTCAAGAATTCGTGCTTCTCAACTTATTGCAATTCACAGTGCCAAATATTGCATCCTGTTCAAGTGAATTAATGAAAAACGTGAGAACGTATTCTTCTTCTCAACACCTTGCACACTGTGTGTGTGCGCGTCATAGTTGCGCACTGGCCGCTCAATTCATAGCCCTAGAATAGGTTATATCCGTCGCCTGTACTTGGCCGACAGAATGTGTGAAAATATCCAGTGTGCCATGTGAATTGTAACCGCTCAGTCGTCGCTTATCTTCTCTGTCATCACACAACTACAACTTGATTACTCAAAGTGAAGAAGAAAGCGAAAGTCTCCGAAGTGAACGTTTCAAAGAAGAGAATTGATTTCGTTCGATCGCCGCTCCCGTCCTGGTTTTACAATTCACAAACTTACATCTAGCACTACTCAATAACACAGGGGGTGAATTTTCAAGTGTATCATGTCGACAAAGGAAGTGTCCCAGTTTGTGGCTCGTGGGAGGGTGAAGAGTGGCGAGGTCGTTGGTAGTAGACCGTCGGCGACGTCGGGCGTCGCTGCGTCGGTGATTGTCGACGGGGGTGGAGGCGGCGGCGGGGGCGGCAAGCTGCCGCTAATGCAGGTTAGAATTGTCGATCAATTGTGCTCGGAGAATGAAGAATAATTTATGATCATGCGAGGTGACTTCAATATGGCGATGCTCTTTAGTGTTAGATTGTTATGCTCTTTGATTCACCTAGTATCATATTAAAAGTTATGTTTATAAACAAGACAATAATGTTGTGTAGAATAATATTAATCAAAGCAAGCCAATCATTTACAATGACATTCCAATCGGTACTATGAAAGCGGAAATAATTGAAGCGTTTGTTAGTGTTAAAGCTCGATAAATCTGAGATTTAAACTCAAGTAACAAAATGACTCAATAGGTAACTGTCTCTAAACCTCAATTACTTCGGTTATTCCGTAGAATCCCTCAATTCCAACCACTCAACCATTACAAGTTAATTGTCGTAAAGTGACAAACTTATAAGTAATATTATACTAATTATGTGATATGATAACTACTTTGTTGCTATCACTAAAGAAAGCACAAAAAACAAAAAATAACTTAATTGCAGATTTTCTTATCTCTGACGTTTTAAGGTTAAGGTCACCTTATCAATATTAAAATAATAATACCAATAATAATCAGCGTACCATATCTAAAGTATCTACACACTATCTCATACAGCAATTCATAATTGGGAGAAGGTATAGGTATAATTCGGCGATTGGTACCACAATGTCCTCGATACTGTCGCCTATATACTTTGCAAATTAACACTATTTAACTCAGTCTACTTGACATTGCATAATCACCTTACACGACACTGTGTGCTTTACATACGTCGGCCAGGATCTATGACGCGCACACCGCTAAATGAATGTGCATGTTTCCAGACACACGTACAACTTTACCTACCTGTACCTGTCTTTATTTCCCCTCTGACGCGCGGCCGAAAGCCAATAAAGATAAAGCAGGTAGCATTTCGTAGGTGTGAGAAATTAACGAAGATTAAATCACAGTTTCGCGTTCTCGCGTAATCGGATTCTATGTGACGTACATGCGTCTCGACGGTGGTTTATTTTTAGTTGCTACCCCCGCCAAGAATATTGTGACGTTGACAATAATTCGCCGCGAGTCTTGTAGTGTGTGAGTGTATAGCCAATTAGGATCGGCGAGTAGTCTTTGGCACACGTCCGGCATTCGCGACACGTCTATCGTGACGTCACACCACGTGACCAGTGCAGTCACGTGACTCCGATCTCTGGGTCAAGGAAAAGCCACATGGAAAGCTGAGGAAATGTTCGATGGCGCTTTTCTTTAACAGTGAATCGACGTGAATGATGATTGCTGGAAAACTCCTTGGAATTGATGGTCTAGTATAGAAGGACGTTCAGGATAGCCGTCTGCGGTAATCGAACCCGAAACTCTCGAATGAGATGCTTGCCTGATGTTATATACCATGGCCTGAGCCAATACTCTTTCTCAGTGCAAGAGAGTGTTTTATTACACGATTTGGCAGCATTTCGGCTTTACTTTGACTTTTCAAGAGCGATCCAAAGGTCAGACCAAATTGAAAAAGCTATCGGCAGGATAAACTGGGCAACTTCCGACGAGGATGCCCAATCTGGTTAATAAATTCAGCTGTATGTCGGGGACATTGTATGTAACACCGGGCATTCAAGTTATAGACTAAATAGGTTCTGGATTAGCACGGTCGACAATCACATTTCATATTTTATAAGAATTGAAATACCTTTTGGTTTTCTCAAAATGAAATAATATTTTAATGTTTGATGTCTCTAACCTCTTGAAAATAGACTTTTGGCTATGCTCGGCAAAATTTTGATTTTTAACTCAATTGGGCGTTAGTTACCTGAATGTAATACTTCCATGAGAATGTAAACAGTGATAGATGGTGATAGTTCTTTTACGACCGCAACACTTTTTCTGAAGAATGTAAGAATGATGCATTTGATTGTCATTTTAAAAGGAATTGTAAAAAAGAGCTTTCGTAAAAGCTGTCAGAAAAAGTACTCAGAAAACCGATTCACTAAATTTTCCTCTCCATTCGTCGGTGGCAATCTTAAAACACTTTCTTCGCTGAATTCAATTTGCATCCAGAAGTGAGAAGACCTTTCTATAGCGGGTATGAGATAAGACTTCCATTAGTTAGAAGTTCAAACGATCAAAATATCAAATCAATTCGCTTATAAAGGAATACTATTATCCGTTCACCGGCGATTCAATTAAAAACGATCGTCATTTTTACCACGAGTTTAAACTTTGCGTAAAATCCAATTATTTAGACACTAATTACTTTCAAATGGCGTCAACTTTCACCATTGCAGGCTGACCAGTTGTTTGGTTGACGAAGTTACGACGACTAGACAATAATGCAACTTAAGTCGTAATGAATGACACAAAAACGTAATGCAGCTACAGATAACATGTAAAAGTAACAAGTTGCAATGACATTTTACACACGTACAAACTATAACGAATACTTCTCGATTAAATAATTGCATATATTTTTAATAAGGAATACCGGCAAAATTAAACATTTAAAAGTAATTTTACGATTTACATTTTATGATTCTTTAAACTTCTTATCTGACGGCTATTATCGCCATGATCCTCCATGTAGGTAGCTGTTGAAATTAATTCATTTTAAGAAAACCTCAGCATTCTCCTTCATAAAATAATTCTCTATTTATTAAAAATGTTTTCTTATTATTTTTAAAAGCTCCGTGTAGGTATTCTATGAACCTGGGTTCGAACATTGCTCTATCACAGGAGGTGTTTCCGGTTTACCTCAGTAGAAAATGAAAACTGGGCAGATTCAAAAACCAACGCCATCCTTCATATTCAAATTATCTCTGTTATGACTAAATAACCGGCACATGAGGCGGAGTAATTTATACCAATTATATAGGGTAGTTGCATCACCCTGGCTGGTTGCTATGCGTTGCTATGGTAATAAACAAACACGGCGCAATATTAAAATTTGTCCGAAAACCCTGTAATTTTTATATTACACTATATTTTCACAGTTTAGATGAAGTTTAGATGAAGAATGGACTTCCACAATGAACCCATTTGTAAGATGAAAAATAAAATGAAATGAAACGAAAAAAAAATGTTTTTTTGAATAGATGCAAAAATAATAGAATCAGACACCCTCCAGCCAGATTCTAATCTCTTACCCACCTGTGACCTCAGATGAAACTACCCTATTTACATAAACAATTACCCAGCCCTGTTATTAGTCAACCACTGCAAATGCATCAAAACAATGGACGTCAAACATGGATGTGCCGTCAGACCTAGAAGTCCGCAGATCTCTTTCTATTGATCTTTGTGACCGGAGTTCGAGGCCGGTCGCTTGCACTGCAGTGACTGTGCGAGCAAGCGCGAGGGGCGAGGGGCGAGGGGGAGGGGGAGGGGGAGGGGGCACTCGACAACAATATGGTTATTGCGTGCACTTTACATTGTATAATCGTCACATCCCACACCCTGACTTCGCTAGTCTGAAGCGATGGCATGGAACCGATTTCATGACAAGAAAACTCGTTTATAAAGTAGACGAGTGTGATGGAAAAATACTAATTAGATCGGGAATAGATCCGATCAAGAAACCAATTAAGAAACTTACGTTGCCACATAGGACAAGGCGTGGAGAGGAATTGTAAATTAACAGTCTAAATGGCACAGTACTTAGCGGGTGTTTCTATTTTCCACAATACGAAAATTCCATTACAAACGAAATCTGATAGAAGTGACATGAATTGTGGACGAATCTGAGAAACTCCGGGCAATAATTGGGTGGTAGAACTTGTTCCGATCTGCCAATTAAAGGAAATTAATGTATTGCGATACATTTAGGTACAAACTTGATTATTTAGTTCAAAACCAATTTCTAAAATAAGGATGAGAGCTCTGTTGTCCAGATAATCAATCAATCAAGATAATCAAGCTCAGGAAGCGTGTTTCAGTTTACAGCTATGAACTCATAACATGTGAGTCTTGCACGATCTTCTTTGTTTCATATCAGCAATGCAAAAAATTGAGTTTTAGAGGTAGCACTGCCATAGGCACTGCTGCCTCGAAGTGAGTCGGAAAACTCAATTTTTTAGCAGATAATACTTTTCGTGAATCCAGCCCCTGCTGTCTAGTGTCTGTGACTGGTCAACTCGGGTCAACTAAACACGCGATCTGTACCTCGTAGTGCGTTTGCCACCAGGTAGGAGCTAGGCTAATTATTAGTAATTACTGATAGTGATAGCGCTGCTGGTGGAACAGATCGCGTATTACTGGCGTATCTTTAAAGTCCACCCACACACATCTGACTATATTACCAGACTGAATAGCTAAATAATTATCGGAATTACCAGTGGTCATTCATGACACATGAAGAACAGTCAAAAATGTAAACATATCCCTGCCAATTCGCTACTCATTGCTACAGCCCTTGAATATTTATTACGTAAGTTATGTATTACATATTCAAGGTCACAGCTATGACATGGTGACGCGTCTAGACACACCACCAACCACAGCTAAAAGCTAAATCAAGTGAAATAGTTGTCACGATTGAGTGTAGTCACAAAACATTGAGCACTTCAGTTCAGTGACCTAAATAGATCCATCTTGCATGGAAGTGCTGTATAATGTCGCTAGGGGTGCGGTAACTCATGTCACTCATCCACCTGGCTCTGGATCGCAGAGTTTGTTGCACTATCGACCGATGTCACTGATAAGTGACTGATAAGTGATAAGTGATAGCTCATGCCACGCGCGCGGATCAACCGCAGCTTCATTCGATTACGTCATAGAGTTAATCATAATTAGTAAAACAAATTCATTAATTTGTCATTATTATGCAGTACTAATGAGGTAGTACTCATATCAGGCTCAAATAGACACATTAAATTAGCGTATTTTAATAATTATATAATTGTAAAACTGGTAATATCCACTTGTTAAGCTTTTTATAATATGAAATTAATTAAACTCTCAGTCAATTAAGTAATCGGATTAAAATTATAACGGAACAGGTTTGGCTCAGTGGTCCCTGAATTGTATTTCGGAGATCCCGATTTGGATTCCCGATGCCGACCTTCCTGACTGAGGTTGTTTCGTGGTTTCCCTCAGTCGAGACGCAAATGATGGGAAGGTTCCCTACTTATAGGCCACGACCGCCTCGTTCCCACCGTCATGGAAGAAAGTGATCAAATAATTTACAACATTATTATAACATTACTCAAGTTTTCTGTTGTGCTGGCGTACCAACTCTTATATTTCTTAAGGTATACTCTTCAAAATAATTGTACACACTAAGGAGTCTTTCCCATTCATTAATACGAATGATACGACAATAGTTTTTACTAATACAGCAAGACGTTTTTTTTTGTCTGGGGCTTAACGTCGCACTGTTTTGCAGCGAGGATAATGGCGACGGATGAATGATTATGATGATGATTGGGAGATGATGGTGAAGAGTAGGTAAGGATGGAAGGTGGGAAGGAGGCGGTCGTGGCCTATTAGTAGGGTACCTTCCCAGCATTTGCCTGTCGATTGAGGGACACGAAAAAACCCCAGTCAGGAAGGACGGCCGCGGGAATCGAACCCGGGCCTCCGGAATACAAGTTCAGAGCGGTACCACTCAGCCAACCTGTTCCGTACAGCAAGACGGTGTTTGAGGGTGTACCGGTATACAAGACCAGTGTATCAGGGTGGCAACGGGTTGGTGGGAAGCGCTTGCTGTCAGGGTGTAGGTTTTAGTTGGTGGGATGAAGTACAGTCGTGAACACACCTGGATATAGCGTTAGGTACTTGAACGATATTAATAGATGAAGCAGATAACTCTTTCGTAATCCGATGACAGTGGCAGTGCAGAGATAATATTATTTGCGTCATGGGTGGAGTCAGATGGATTTACTAGACAATAAGGTTTAGCCTTTTACAACTGTGAATAAGTTCTTGGGCATAAACATCAGCCAACGCTGAAGGGTGGAAGCCTTGAGTATGTGGAAGTGACAGAACTTCATATAGAGGGCGGCAGTTTTGTCTTCAAAGAGTATGAGATATGATCAGTGGATATGATACACTCCGATGGCTGGTACAGCGTAGGGCCTGCCAGCTTCATGGGCCTCCTTAGGATCTCTGAGCCCTGTTTGTTGGCTTTTTCCTCTAACAACTCATGTTTTTTCGGTGGAAAGTTGTATTAGAGTAGTACAATTAAAACATGTAACGCATATGTGCCCATATGTCTCTAGTTCACCTCCTGATTGGTTGGACAATTTTCTAATTACATAATTCCGCAATATCATCCTATTATGGATAGGTGTCTTTATGAGTAATTTGATTTGAAAACTGCAATTAATTAATGTTGTAGCTGGAACATCTCTGTTATCATCTTCTATTACAATTATCATAAATTGTTTATACGCTTGTAATAATAATTATTAGTTATGGAAATAATGGGAAAATTACACGCCCCAGCAACGCGACGTATTCTCAGTAGTCATTGTGTTCAAGTCATAGCTATTCAAGTTATAGATAAACATTATTCATACCAAACTCTATGGTTTATCACATTGATATCAATCAATGCATTCTGGGGTTTCGATGATATGGGTTATCTAATCCATTGTACTGCTGCATGCATTGTGTTGGCAGAATAACTGGGTAGGTGGGTACTTCGAAGACTCGTGACCACAGGTAAAAGAAAATCTTCAATATACAAACAAAATATAAAAGTATAGGTAAAATACTGAGAGTATGATTGTACAAAACTTAGTAGTTTATAGAATAAACTAACGTAATATTGATTTTCGATATTGCTCAACTTCTGGCAATCCTGATCGAAATTTAAGATCGGAAATGAATATGAAAGTCCTAAATATGGTGGAGGGAAATATGGTGTTCCTATATTATATGGTATGGTTCCTTTATTGAAATTATAAAATAAATCTTTTTTGAATTATCATTTATTTTTGCAAACAAATATTTTCTTACCATCTTTTCTTTCATTTTTTTTTAACAAGAAACTAAAAAGGCTGATTCGTATCAAAATTTTCCCAAATAAGTTTAACAATGTGTCCACTAAATGCAGAATAACTCATTTGCACGCTACAGAAGTGTGAAGTCGTGTTTACTTCTAAAGTTGTGAGTGCGAACGAAATGAACCCACACTCTGTATAAATAATCCTCCTCACAGGCCTCCTCTACTTCCTTCATCACTATCAAAACGCTGAAGTGTCTCCTCTACTTCTTCACTATGACAACGATGAAGTAGAACAACACAGGCCTCCTCTACTTCATCACTATGAAAACGCTGAAGTGTCTCCTCTACTTCATCCATCACTATGAAAACGCTGAAGTAGAGCAACACAGGCCTCCTCTACTTCATCACTATGAAAACGCTGAAGTAGAGCAACACAGGCCTCCTCTACTTCATCACTATGAAAACGCTGAAGTGTCTCCTCTACTTCATCACTATGAAAACGCTGAAGTAGAGCAACACAGGCCTCCTCTACTTCATCACTATGAAAACGCTGAAGTAGAGCAACACAGGCCTCCTCTACTTCATCACTATGAAAACGCTGAAGTGTCTCCTCTACTTCATCACTATGACAACGCTGAAGTAGAGCAACACAGGCCTCCTCTACTTCATCACTATCAAAACGCTGAAGAGTCTCCTCTACTTCATCACTATCAAAACGCTGAAGTGTCTCCTCTACTTCATCACTATGACAACGCTGAAGTAGAGCAACACAGGCCTCCTCTACTTCATCACTATGAAAACGCTGAAGTGTCTCCCCTACTTCATCACTATGACAACGCTGAAGTAGAGCAACACAGGCCTCCTCTACTTCATCACTATGAAAACGCTGAAGTGTCTCCTCTACTTCATCACTATGACAACGCTGAAGTAGAGCAACACAGGCCTCCTCTACTTCATCACTATGAAAACGCTGAAGTAGAGCAACACAGGCCTCCTCTACTTCATCACTATGAAAACGCTGAAGTGTCTCCCCTACTTCATCACTATGACAACGCTGAAGTAGAGCAACACAGGCCTCCTCTACTTCATCACTATGAAAACGCTGAAGTGTCTCCTCTACTTTATCACTATGACAACGCTGAAGTAGAGCAACACAGGCCTCCTCTACTTCATCACTATGAAAACGCTGAAGTAGAGCAACACAGGCCTCCTCTACTTCATCACTATGAAAACGCTGAAGTAGAGCAACACAGGCCTCCTCTACTTCATCACTATGAAAACGCTGAAGTGTCTCCTCTACTTCATCACTATGACAACGCTGAAGAAGCGCAACACAGGCCTCCTCTACTTCATCACTATGACAACGCTGAAGAAGCGCAACACAGGCCTCCTCTACTTCATCACTATGACAACGCTGAAGTAGAGCAACACAGGCCTCCTCTACTTCATCACTATGAAAACGCTGAAGTAGAGCAACACAGGCCTCCTCTACTTCATCACTATGACAACGCTGAAGAAGCGCAACACAGGCCTCCTCTACTTCATCACTATGACAACGCTGAAGTAGAGCAACACAGGCCTCCTCTACTTCATCACTATGAAAACGCTGAAGTAGAGCAACACAGGCCTCCTCTACTTCATCACTATGAAAACGCTGAAGTAGAGCAACCTGTGGAACCTGGTCTAGCATTCAACAAGTGGTCTCCGGATACGTTTTCCTTACCGCTTACTTTTTAAAAATTCTTTACCTCTGGATTTTGTGAGACAAACAAACCTAAAACATCGTCTGTAAATCTTTGATAAATCCCGTTAACTTTGATTGTCGCTGGACTTTATAAGGCCAGTTACGACACTTTAATTAGAAGTAATTTTTAAACGTTTTCTTAACCGGTTTAACAAGCCTGTCGTAGGTCTCGCATAAAACCAATAGAGCACAAACACAACCAAATAAGCACTGCAAAACATTCTGGATTGCAGCGAAGAAACATGCGTTTCAATTTAAAACCCTTTTTGGCACCAGACAACTTTTCATACGTCTTCGTTCCTATAACTATACCAGAAGCTTAATTTTGAATTACTATAATAATCTCTAAGAATAATTGACCGAGATTTGGACTAATTGTCTATGTGTGTCGAATACTCGTTCCTTACAGTTGCCTAATGGTAAACAATTGTTTCATAATGGTTTTTACCTGGAGACAAAATGCAATGGTTGAAAACTGCATTCATGTATTGATTACAAATGTAATGCAATGTTCGTACTGAACACTACACAGACGTGCTCCTAAATTAATTAAGCAAAGCAATAATGTGCACAGAGACATTATCAATAAACAATGAGCAGAGAGGATTTAACCTTTCCATAGGAATTTTGTAGAGAAAGGAATAGGAATAGGTGCGATAGGAATTCTTAGATGTAGATTCCTTCTGAAGGAACATTGAAAACGAACAGGAATATTTTGTGAATTCGGTGAATTGCAGAAATTCAAACAGATCACAACTTTTAGGAAAAAAATGGTTAAGAGTCCTGGGTACCGCTATGGAAACTGACGGATTATGTCAAATTTTCCCAAAATACCTAAGTCTCCCCAAGGCTCATTATTTACTCCGCTGTTGTGCAACTTTTTTTGTTTTCATATTTTTTCTTGAAATATGTGAAAAATTAAACTTTTTTTTCTAAATAAATTTCTTAAATTTTCTCAATGTATTGCGAGAAACTGGGTATCAAAACTACCCCCCAAAGTTGCACAAAGTGGAGTAAATAATGAGCCTTGAGGAGACTTAGGTATTTTGGGAAAATTTGACACAATCCGTCAGTTTCCATAGCGGTACCCAAGACTCTTAATCACAAAGAGTTACCCAAATGTGTCGCTTCAAATTATTGATTATATTCAACAAGTCGGTCACAATCGTAACAAGGTCCGTTTTCCTCTTCCTCGAATATTATTCTGTACTTTAATATTTGTTATACAAGTGCCAACAACTTTGTACATCAAATAGGTTACTTCAAGTCAATTACTATCAGCAATTAGTAAAGTATAACGTCCAGGATTCGGGTGAAACTTTTAACCCGCGCAATCAACGTTATCAAAAGCCCGCAATCCAAGAGGCTATCGTCAATGGTATGAAACCTTAATCACGTCTTCGAGATTAGAAGTGAAACACGATAAAACAGAGGTTACTCGGGGTCGATATCAAAACTTAGTCAAAGACGAGATTTATAAATCGAGTCTAGAGCAACTAGTCGCTTGAAGTAGACTCCTTGTCGACGAATAAATTAAAACTGAAGTTATTGTCGACCATGAGAACGAATGGTCTACTTCTAGGAGAAATATTGTTTAATTCGATGTCGTTAGATAGCTGGTACACGCTAGACGTGGAAATGTATGCAAGTTGTGTTAAGGTGCCTTTCCATGCTCCGTCACCGTCCGTCAGTCAGACAGAATGCGATCACGTGACCCGTCTCGACCAATCAGAGCTATCCCCAAAAATACCATCCCCTATCAGCTTGTCGGTGACATGATTGGTAATTCAATTAAAGGTGAACTCCACACGATCCAGCGGATAGGATACGAATTTATATTTGCGGATGCAAAAAAATAGACTTTGAGAAAAAAACGTCGAAAATGATCGCTGGCGCTCTAAACCAAGTCAAACCTCTATCTAAAAATTACACATTCGTTCGTTTGTGTTTTTCATATTTCATAATATAAATGTATTTTAAGAATGCATTTCATAACGTATGTGTCGTTGTCGATATAAGGGTTGAGTTGTAGTAACATAGCAGTAGATCTTCCTTCACGACGTATTGTGTAATTGCAATAACCTCATGTGTCTTCCTATGCCTTAACATGGGCCACATTATGAGCCCTGTGTGTCGACTGAAGGGGGTGGATTCATGGAGTTCTGAATGAGTGTGCACATAAAACTATTGTCTATTAGCACATGAGCTGAGAGTTGTGTCAGTGGGTTGTCAATATCAATTATACTCTCAGCAGTAAGGCTCGATGGGCGTAATGTGTATTTTATGTGTCCGTGGGAGTACTTCTTTCATTTATCTGGCTCATAGTTCTTGACTCAATCTCGGACTCAATAACTGACTTATACTCGTTTCGCAGAAATATTCAAACTAATTTAATTTATAGACGATTTCTCAATTGAATAGAATAAGAGCTTTGTAATTTTTAGAATATTTCGCCCTGAAATTATTAATTAGAATGCAGATTTGTGTACTGCATCAGATGTCAACTGGATTTTGAACCCAATTTTCCTGACCTTAACACTTCTATCAAGGATGCTAAAACGTTATAAGTGTTTGTACTAGTACTCAATGACCTCTGGCCTTTCTCCTACAACTGGCCACACTGCGACCGACCAAGAATAGATCTGGGCTAGTCTATCTTGTCTCTTTCTTGTCAAGCTCTTTGACCATGAGCAATCCTCATGTCCAGATAGCTCGATGCTGATGCGAAGGTCTCTCTTTTCATAGGTCAGGGTCGTAACCACATTTCAACCAAGTGGCAACTCGAAACTAGATTTAGTATAAATTAACTTAAAAAATATGTATTAAGTGTATGGTAAAGAACTCGATAAAGCGACGTATTCTTGATATTAATGACCACCCAAAATTTACATTCGGCCCAATTTCAAAGTCGCATTTCAAGTTTTGCAAAAAGAAGACTCGACGGAAGGTTTCGATTCAAGTTTTTATTTTGTTATTGTATATCTATAACGGGATGATACCCTAAACCTGTTCTTTTAAAATGTTGCGCAGTTACATCTATTGCGGACAAAGCTGATGGTCTGGATTGATCAGTATTTAGTTGGAAAGATAAAAGCCAAAGCTTATTTCATGTAATATTTCTCATGACATTGACATTGGTCTGTCTCAGATAAAAAATAATATCAAACTCTTGAATCAAAAAACGATTTGCAAGTTTGTGATTAGACAGTTTTAGATATTCCAACTGTTTTATGATTGATCAGAGTTCATTCCTCTTTAAAAGTGAACCTTTAACTCATATTCTGCTAGTTGCTAGGTTTATATCCAACACGTTATATATAACTAGTATTGGTTAATTGGTAGATTATAATCATTCCTCCTTGACACTCTATATTAACCTTGAAGTTAGGTAATTTGGATTAAAATATAGTTATGATCTTGATCAGGTGCAATTAACTATATTATCCTAAATTGGTTAGTAATTACATACTTTAGAGATCAAACACGGCACCTCCATCAAATATGGTAATATATCAGTATGTATTTTATGAGGAGTTTTATGGAAAACTTCCAGTGCAGTCAGGAAAGGATGGTGGAAAAGTCAGGTGGTAGAGCTCTCACCCAGCAAGTGAGATATGCCGGGGTTCGTGTCCAGGGGTGGGATTACATAAAATGATAACTTCCTTGTCACGGTGACAATCTTCTCACCTCAATGTTATTCACGGCCTTCTAGAGAACTGTCACCGTGACAAGGAAGTTATCATTTTATGTGATCGTACCCCTGGTTCGATTGATATCCCCCCCCCCCCCCCCCCAATATTAATTTCACGAAGTAATAATTGCATTTTGATCATTATTTCATATTGCGTTTCATCTCCAGAATGTAAAGTAAGTAAATATGCACTTTCGTTTGTGTGGGTTTGACTTTCCTGATACACATCTTATAATAATGATAGAAGTGAAGTGCACTCTTCATCTTGCACTTTGAAGACAACGGCTAGACGAAGCATGGAAGTGTGTCGCAAAGCCAACCCTCTTCTCTTGATTACTCAACTGAAATTCAACAATACTCTTCTTCAGTCTCCACCTGACTCCACGATTCTCAGAGATCGGCAGTTGTCAGACTCATGAAAGAATGTTGCAAATAAACAAAGAGATTTGTATGCAATGCTGTACTTTTAGTTTTGTTCACTGAAAGCAATGCATTTCTCTTAGACTAGCGAGCTGTAACAATTTGCATACTACTTTTCTTGTTCTACTTATATTTCGTTGAGACAATTTCAATTCTTGACGATTCATTTCTATTGTATGAGCCTGCGTATTTCATTTCATTTTCAGGATTTACATTTTGCTCTGTAGATGTATATGGGCTTGTATCTGATGTCAATGCAAATCGTTGATATGAACGATTGCTATTTTCAGTCTGTAGTCAAGATATGATTACTATATGGAAATCAGGAGAACTTTAAATATGTCAATGCTTTGAAATTTAAAATAATATATTCGTTCTTCAAAGAATATTGCCACATAACAACATGAACAAGAATCGCTCTATCTACATCACAGTTTGTTCTCTCTAGCTTGATAGTCCATATAATTGTCCCGTTCCGCGGCAGTTGCTAACCGACGTCGATCGACGCCGACGCCCGAGCTGGCACACCGTCGCGACGCTTCGTCACATCCTCGGCAAAATAAATTCCACGTTCACTGCCAGGTGAACAACTCAGACGTCGTCCATAAATAGACATTCGGATTTCTGTCCAAACAATCAATCATTGACATTATTGAGGGCGACAAGATTCAAGTCAAAGCTATGTCTCGGACGTGAATGAAACTACAATTTGCATTTATAATAAGCAGAAGAATTCATGTTTTTGGAATCGAAAATTAAATTCGAGAATGTAGAGAAGGTTAAACTAACATTATAAAACGAACCCAAAAATATAGTTTAATTGCACAAAAATTAACATTGAGCGTGCATGAATGATTAACTCAATGATATAGAGCTGAGCAGGTACAACAACAATAAGGCAGGTCAGTTTGTAGCACGTTTTATGTTATTACCTATTTTACATGCAACTAAACAAGATTAGCCGAGCATGTTTTACAATAGGGCATATAAATAATTTATCACATAAAAGAAATCTGAACAAGTCAGCAAAAACCTTAATTTGTATGATTTAAAACATTTTTCAGTACTTGTTGACCTAGTAAACCAGCAGATAATTTTATGGTAAGAAGTATTATCACTGTCCTAATTTCCGAAAAATAAATAAATTTAAAAATTACTGTGTATATCTATTCTACCAGGTGATGTTGGCTATTCCTCATTTGTGATTGTAAAACGTTATCACCGCTCTAAAATTTAGGAACCAAAAGTGCTAAAATAAAATTGATATTAATTTGTTAAGAATTTCAAATAGTTTGGAATTTGATGTTATTTAATTGTCTCTTACGCTTCGTAGGCAATCATAATGCGAGACTTTCTCTATACTTGATTATAAGGATGAGATAATAGCTTTCATGTAAACATTCCATTTTCTTACGCAATTCCACTTCCGA
This sequence comes from Leuctra nigra, assembly GCA_934045905.1. Taxonomy (NCBI): domain Eukaryota; kingdom Metazoa; phylum Arthropoda; class Insecta; order Plecoptera; family Leuctridae; genus Leuctra; species Leuctra nigra. Next base: position 27,539,505 of record OW203761.1, on the reverse strand, counting down.
TCAATGTAAGTCCAAACCTGCACTTTCCATAAGTTTATCTTTTAATTTAATAATTGTCACTACTAAGCAATCATCCACTTTTTAATTGTTACATTATATATTATGTGTGTATAGAAAGTTTGACCTGTTTTTTATTGTTATTATTTTACATTCAGTAGTACTATAACGTACCGATAATATTTTTAACTGAGATTATTTGAAACTTCCCTGCGAGTGGAAAATTTAATCATTAACACGTACTAAATTATGTCGCCATTTCCGGAATATTATTGATTGTAAATTCAGTTATTGATAAAAAAATATCGGTATAAATTATATACTGTTAATCGTAATGACAAAATTATTTCTATATGTTAATATAGACTTAAGTAACATTCATGAAAAAATGAGAGAAATTTAAAATATTTTTATTATTTTTGAAAAATCTATTTGAAGGAGATTGATGCAGGTGTTGGCGACAGAGAGGAAGGGCGTCATTATTTTATAAATATTCAGCCTACCTATAAAACCAAACCTAAAAAACATAAAACAATCAAATTATTCTTAAATTATCAACCAAATTTAATTTGTTTACTTTAGATTTTCACCTACACTAGTATATCGAAGCTCACATGTAGTTGAGCAAATCTTATGCTTTTACATAATAGTCTATTGAACGATCTTCCATCTCTATCTCTGGATCTGTACCAAACATTCTGCAAATAGATTTGTACAGATGCGCCAAAAGATTTGCCATGACAGCATTGTGGCCCGACCATGTGACTCATTCTATAGTCCGAGATTCGTTTGTATATTTAGCGCGCGATAATTTATGCGTCAAGGTGAAGGAAAAGTTAACTGTACTCAAATAAGAGAGAAGAAAGCAGAAAGTTTAATTTTCTAAAAGTCCCTTTTACTATCTCTAAAAAAACATTATTCGTCGAAAACTCTATTTCTATATGAACACTCGAGACTATGCTGTCAAAAGTCAAGCTTTTAGTAAAGCTCCAACGTGACTGGCATCTATATCGTAGGAGTAGCTTTGCGTCTAGCAAATCAGAATAGTCCATTCAAAAAAGTGAACAACATAATGCATCTTGAATGGAACGTTATAAAGTTTATCAAAATGTATTTCCTTATTCTGAAATAAATTTTGAAAAACTTTGAAACAGAAACTGAACTGAACTTTGAAACAAAATCAAGCAACCATGACAGTTTGATTGAACTTTCTATTTATTAATAACGAGAATTAGTTAGCCTAATGAGGAACCATACTTATTGATAAGTTAATCCATTTTAAATCTCGTTTTAAATAATACGTTGTAACTGCGAGTATTCGCTTCGGTATACACAATTCCAGGCTAGTGTATGCAGTATTGTCCCTGAAAAGGGCCGGTTGTCTCGACGTATCGTCAAACATGCTCCAGGAAAGTCACATCATACGAGTATAGGTACGAGTGTGGATATGAATTTGAAGATTGATTTGTATTCTCGAACATTCTGCTGCATTGCATTGGACGAGCCGAGCATGTTCTGACGTCAGCAACTCAGAGGCTCCCGCCGTCGGGACGGTTGCCATGGCTACGCGCGGCGTCGAGTTAAAACAGAGGCGCCTAGAGGATCACACGGACGGAGACATTTGATGCAAGATGCTGGAGGCTGTCTCTGGAGCTGGCGTGTGCCATTTGACCTACTAGCTCGCACGTCTCTGCTCTGGACAATGTGGCCCGGCGAGATAATGCCCTACAACATCGCAAAGGCGTCACACTCAGCTCTGCCGTCTTCAGGACAAGCACATCACTTCATCATTCTGACACATCATTTCTTCACACGAAGAAATATTTTAGGATACAAGAAAGCATAGCAAACGTCAAAAATTGTGATGATATAAATATAATATTTTCGTTGAATTATTTTAGGAATGCACAACGAAATATATGAACAAGACAATCTTCTACCAATACCTACCTTACGGAGATTCTAAACAAAACATACATTGATAATAATTAATAAGAAAACACTACAACATAGAATCAATCTAATAAACATTTCGTATTTAATTATCTCATAGTTTTTAATTATCTCATAATTATCTCTTTCCCCACACATGTTTGTTTTAATAAAGGGGAGAGCATATTTTAATTTTATATGTAATTGATCGGTGAACAAATTTGAATGACTGCTGGTCATGATCCAAATGAGGATGTCACCTATACTAGAGTGAGACAAGGAGATCGCTTTGACTCCCTTCTGACGGTGAGATTTAACATTTTTCAGTCAATCAGATTTATTGAACGATCAATTTTAGTTCTGCCAAATGTACCTATTTTTGATGTTAATAAAAATGTATAATATAAAAAAATGCATAATGCTTAATTTTTAAAATTATCAGGAATGTTATTGAGCGAGCGAAGCGAGCGTCTCCTTTTGGCTCCTTTGGCACGGACCTCTGTTTTTTTTTTTTTTTTTTTTTGTTTTTGGCTGCTAATAGCCGATACACAGGTCGCACCGTTTCACCGATCGATCTGAAATTTTGCACACATGTAAAACCAACCTTCTCTGTTTGCAGACCCTAATTTTTTTGAAATCCATTCATTGGTTGAAATTTAAATAAACATCTCCTGATAGGCCGAAAAATGAAAATGGACTTCGACAAATGTGATCGACCTTATATTTTGCATGGTCATTAACACCAACATTGTCTCTTATTTTACAAATTTTCAGCCAAATCCTCCCATTGGTTAAAATTTAAAAAAATATTTCATGTGCTTTTTGAAATTTTAACCAGAACCGTTTGACCGATCAACTTAAAAATTTGCATGGTCATCGGGTCCAACATTATCTGTATTTTTGACAATTTTCAGACTAAACTGTGTTTAAATTCAAAAGTTATCGACAGTTTAAGGATATTTTGCGTGTTGGCTATCATATTTCTCGAATTTCATATTTCACGGAATCTTTGAATCTTCACTTCAAAGTTGTTAGAGCAGAAACTTTCAAACGTATTATGAAACTGATATGACCGTTTAACATTTTTTTGAACGAGATCCTGTGATTTTTGGAAATTAACAAGGAATCGTTCAATCATAAAGGTTCAATCGATCAACTTAAAACTTTGCGTGGTTATTGGGACCAATATTTTAGGAATTGTTGGAGATTTTCATACAAATCTGTGACGAAATTCAAGAATTATTGGCTTTTAAGGACATTTTCGATAAACATAATTTCGGTTCGAGGTGTTGCGCGTTATCCGTGCTCGCTCATCAACGCGTTACTCAGAGCGTTTTCCTAGTTAAAAATTACATGCGTAAGGCGTACCAATTTAATTCTCGGAATTTTAAAATAAATTTGAAATTTGATTTTCCATAAAGTAAGCTTAGACGAACCATTGGCGAAATTTAACTTTGTCTCAAAAAATGGTTTGGCGCTTGCCATGTTTTTTTTCCCTGTCAGTGATTGAGCGAGCGAAGCGAGCGTCTCCTTTTGGCTCTTTTGGCACGGACCTCTGTTTTTTTTTTTTTTTTTTTTTTTTGTTTTTGTTTTTGGCTGCTAATAGCCGATACACAGGTCGCACCGTTTCACCGATCGATCTGAAATTTTGCACACATGTAAAACCAACCTTCTCTGTTTGCAGACCCTAAGTTTTTTGAAATCCATTAATTGGTTGAAATTTAAATAAACATCTCCTGATAGGCTGAAAAATGAAAATGGACTTCGACAAATGTGATCGACCTTATATTTTGCATGGTCATTACCATTAACATTGTCTCTTATTTTACAAATTTTCAGCCAAATCCTCCCATTGGTTAAAATTTAAAAAAAATATTTTATGTGCTTTTTGAATTTTAAGTCAGAACCGTTTGACCGATCAACTTAAAATTTTGCATGGTCATCGGGTCCAACATTATTTGTATTTTTGACAATTTTCAGACTAAACTGTGTTTAAATTCAAAAGTAATTGACAGTTTACGGATATTTTGCGTGTATTTCATATTTCACGGCATCTTCGAATCTTCACTTCAAGGTTGTTAGAGCAGAAACTTTCAAACGTTTATTAATAAACTGATATGACCTTTTAAAATTTTTTTGAATGATATCCTGTGATTTTTGGAAATTAACAAGGAATCGGTCAATCATAAAGGTTCAATCGATCAATTTAAAACTTTGCGTGGTTATTGGGACCAATATTTTAGGAATTGTTGGAGATTTTCATACAAGTCTGTGACAAAATTAAAGAATTATTGGCTTTTAATGACATTTTCGATAAACATAATTTCGGTTCGAGGTGTTGCGCGTATCCGTGCTCGCTCATCAACGCGTTACTCAGAGCGTTTTCCTAGTTTAAATTTTAAACACTTAAAAAATTCCGTCGCTACCTTACGCACCCATTCAACTTATTTTTGTAATTACTATAATTATAAATATTTGTTGAGCGGGCGAAGCGAGCGTCTCCTTTTGGCTCTTTTGGCACTGACCTTTTTTTTTTTTTTTTTTTTGTCTGTCGTCTGCTTGTATACAGATTGCACCGTTTATTTGATCGAGCTGAAATTTTGCACACATGTCCAGACCAAATATGAGATTTGCAGACCCTAATTTTTTTTAAATCCCCTGATTGGTTCAAATTTTAAAAAATTTATTTTTCGATTGGTTAGTCCAATCAATTTGAAATTTAGCAAAGTCATTGCAATCAACATTGTACCCAATCATAATAAATTTCAGCCAAATCCTCCTATTGGTTCAAATTTGAAACCATTTTTCCTGTGATTTTTGTAATTTAAACTAGAACCGATTGACCGACCAACTTATAACTTCGTATGGTCATTGGTGCCAACATTTAAGGTATTTTTGCCAATTTGCAGTCTAATCTGTAGTTATTCTCAAAAAATTTGGTCATTTTAGGGATATTTTATTCCATAATCTTGAAATATTTACTACATTTTCATCCCTGCCTTCTACTCCAAGGCCTGTAGAGCAGCCAAACGGTCCACAATTTACAGTAAAACTAGCGCATATCAAATCGGATGCAGTACTAATTATCTTTGGCAGTACGAAGGCCCAATCCTCCAATTGGTTTAAGTATAAATGATTGGTCGACAATCAAAATGTTCCGATTGCGTTCAAATTTTGCATGGTGATCAAGACCAATAATCTAAAATTTTACACATGTTAAGCCCAATCAGTCAAGTATTAATTGTCATATTTTTACGAGTCATTTTATGGGCTGTCAAAAGCTGGAAAAAGTATGTAGGAAAGTCACGACACAATGGATCTGATATTCATCCAGAGTATTTATATGGAGATTGGAAAGTTGCAGAGAAAATCGTCTTGTGCCGTGTCGTTTATCGTGACTGGGGATGTTGCATGTTCTGTGCTCGCTCATCAACGCGTTAAGCTGGCTTTCCATGCTCCGTCATCTTCCGTCAACGTCCGTCACCGTCCGACGAAAACGACCACATGACCCGTCTCGACCAATCCCTCGACGTCCGATATTTTTGGGGATGGCTCTGATTGGTCGAGACGGGTCAAGTGGTCGTTTTCGTCGGACGGTGACGGACGTTGACGGAAGATGACGGAGCATGGAAAGCCAACATTACACTGAGCGTTAAGAAATAATATACGCTGAAAAAATTTCCTAGCTCTACAAAACCAAACATATGGATAGTATGCAGGACTGTTTTAATATTTTTTTAAATATGTGTTCACAAATAAACAGTGGGTAAACCCAAGCTGTTTGTACAAGTGGTTGCTACTTTTATGGAGACCTTGGGGTAAACCATTGTTATTATTAATAATTCTTCAAAAAGGCTGTTTCTTTAAGAGGAAAATGTTTGGAAACTATTATTCTTCTGACTGATTTTGTTATTGATCAACAGCAACGCGAATGTTACAATTCAACCTTTATGGACTAATTACGAAATATAATTCAATTATATTACTTCGAGGCGTAGAAAAAAAATCAGAACACAACACTCCACAAAATGATTGTATTTGTGTCTGGCGTGCGTGCGCTGTGACAGCTACTCCTTTCCACTGCCTTCTAGTTGCGTTTCACCGCTTGCTCGACCGCGGTGTCTCGAAGCCGCCAGAACCGCGCGCAAACGTTCGATTCAAAACTCTCCCGCATTCGAAGCTCGAAGTTCGTTCTCGAACACTCAGTTGTCTCCGCGCACTCGAGTAGGTAGGACGTGTGTCTTGCTCGGTGCCGTGTAATTGAAAGTTGATCAAATATTCATTCAGTGTATTTTAGAAAGTGAATATCCTTCAAATTTGTAATTGTTATTGGACGTTGGGACTCGTAGAGTCAATTTTTAAAAATTCACGTTTGACTGTTTCGAGTTACCCGCAACATTGGATCAAATCAAGTCAAGGGAAGCACCTGAACTGACCTGATGTAAGTCAAGTTAATTATGGTTCTAATTATACTACTCTAGTAACAGTTTGTGTATTAGGTTACTCGTGATTTATTTGGCATAAAACTTGCAAGCAGAAATATATTTATCTCGGTTTGAGGTTTTAGTGCGATAATAATTATGTACCTACTGAAGCGAATATATATTGAGTGTATGAGTGTATTGACTTGTTGAAAAGTGGGGAACAAGACTCATTTTTCTCAAAATTGTCAAAATGAAAACACCAAAAAATTTCAAAAGTCAAAATTAATGACGCAATACAAAGATTACAATGGTGGAATTGGTAGGCTACTAATTTCAAAATTTCAAAGATCTAGTTAATGCAAAACAACAGGTTACTTTGGCGGCCTCGTTGTCATTTTGACCTGAATGAAAGCATTTTGGTTGTCAATGGACGCATTTTAGTTGTCACCTTGGTCTCTATGCTCCGCGGTCGTGGATTCTGCGCCAGGGCACCGTGATTCCTGTCAGCTTGACATTAGGTTACACTTACCTTTTATTACTCATAGTGACATGCCAGTCGGCGATTTATTCCGCAGCAGGGTACTTTTGTTTACAGACTCTGGTTTCAAGTCGAGCCATTCACACTTTCAGGGAATTGTATTCAATACCTACATAGGATTCTTTGTTGTGGGTTGGATTATCAAGAAACAATCAGATTGTTGGCCATGACTCCGATGCCAGGTGTTCTTGCCAGTGTTGTACTTCGCATACTTTACATTGTTGTGAGTGCTAGACTTCTGAAAATCTGATTATATTGCGATAGGAATAAAGTTTTTGACATTTCCAAACAACCCCAGAGGCTGTCCCTGATTATTATAATATTTCAGTCATGTGTTCCCTCAGAAGTATTTTTTGTTGGGGTTTTTGACGTATTTCGCCCCCAACAATTAATTGCTTCATGGTAGGTAATTCGACAAATTACTATTACGTAGATACTAGCTACTCTAATTAAACTAAATTGCGCGAATTAAATTCCGGCAATTTTCAGTGATGATAATAATAGCAGCTTTTACATTTACCTAATACGATCTCTTATATTGCAACACTTTCCTTGCTCTTATTTATCCAAACGTATGATTCCAATCGGAATTCAATTTTCAATGACCTCCACAAATCATTAAAAGTACATATTATATGGCAATATAAGAAGTGACATGGCAGGCATTGTTTAATTGTGAGTTGTGTATCTTTGCTGTCCGTGCGTAATAATAAGCAAGCAAGTGAATCTAAGTTGTGAATTGGAAAACATGCTCTGCCGGGCTTCATCAATTCACCAATCTATCTCCAAGCAATACTATGTCCTTGACGGCCACCGCTCGTACAAAATAGCAAAAAAACCGTATTCGATCTCATTATCATCATAAATGACCACGTTCAACTCATTTGGCACGGTGCTGACTGAGGAATCTACTGTAGGGATGGAGAAAATATCGATATATCGATATATATCGATATCAAAAAAATATCGAAATATCGATACCTGAATATATTGAATATCGATATATTGAAATATCGATATATCGAAATATTGAAATATTGAAATATTGAAATATTGAAATATTGAAATATCGAAATATTGAAATATCGATATATTGAAATATTGAAATATCGAAATATCGAAATATCGAAATATCGAAATATAGAAATATTGAAATATTGAAATATCGATATATTGAAATATCGATATATCGAAGCTTTACCGTATGAAACAACTATATTCTTAATTGAAGTTTATACCTACTATGGCAAAATAATTCATATTTTTCTCAGATTATTCACATTTCTTTCTTATCTGGCCGGTGACCCTATATTTTGGAACGGCTGTGTTATTTCTATTTAAATTTTCTTTTGAATTTCCTATCATTTTTAGGAGCAATTTAAGGCATTTAAGGCATTTATGCGATATATCAATATTTCCATACCTACATCGAAATATAATATTGTCATATATCAATATTTCGATATTTCAATATTTCGATAAGTCGATATTTCAATATATCGATACTTCAATATATCGATATTTCGATATTTCAATATATCGATATATCGCGATATCGATATATCGATATATATCGATATATAAATGATATCGATAGTCGATATCAAAATCCAGGTTCGCTCCATCCCTAATCTACTGACAAACAAAGTCGAGTCTTCTTATTCGTGGGCGTATAATTACAGTGTACGCCGACATTCTTGTACATGGATAGATCATTATGTTTATTAATATTTGGGTGTGTTGGTTGGTGCTGCACTTGTTGTGCTATGTTCGGGATTCGATCGCGGACCTTTCACTTAACCTTTCGACTAGGTATCCAGCATTGCGGTGCGGTACACATGAGCATTCAGCACCTTCACATTCTTTTGCAATTACTGTTACCTTGTAGATGCTTTGCCATCGTTGCGATAATCAAAAGGATGTCATGTCGCGATATGTATTTGATAAATATTTAGAACCGCCTCGCTTGAGTTGAATAATCTCAGAAAACCAAGAGAAAGAGATTTGAATATTTTAGACAATCAAAAATTGTCAAAGACAATAAAAAAAATATTAAATTGTTTTTGATTTCAACAGTTCTCCATTGCACATTTCAGTAAGTACTACCTGATGTGGTATTTGCTTTCGATACCTGTAACACACAACCTAGTAAATTAGTGAATTTGGTTTTGCCTAAGAGAAATTAGTGCGGCCACTGGCCCCACACTAATTTGTCTTCGGTTTTGCCCTTGAATTTCTTGTGGATATGTCTAAATGATGCGCATTCGTTTGCGATGTTATGTCAATGTATACCGAATGCAAGGTGCTCTCTAGAAGCCTCTCAACCAAGTAATCTTTTAGCAGAAGCTTCCTGAAACAATGTATGGCTTCTGAAGTTTGTTGATGCCAAACATGCACTATTCATTGAAAATTCAACTGTTCAAACGTTATTCACGTTTTGAAACATCACAAAGTACCTAGGTACAATGTATTTTGTTGATAGGTAATTGTTAATTTACCTGATTAAGGGTCAGTGTATTGTCATGGCAACAAACCAATTGAAATACAGTTTTGTACTAACTAACAGCTAATTGAGACCATATGGTCTCCATATGGACCATACGGTCTTCAATAATCTGCTATGTAGCAGATTATTGAAAGACCGGCCCTAAACCAATGATTAAACGGGTATTGTTTTATTTAAAACCCTTGCAAAATTATTTAGTACTGTCTAAATACCGGTCTTTCAATAGCATGCTAAACCAGTAGTTAAGTTTTAATCGGTCATTCGAGGAGTGGCATTAGTTGTTGCCATGGCAATAGTCGTAATTGACTGTTTAAAAGTTAGCAAGGCATTGAAAGACCGGCCAAAATCCAAGTTTCGATAAACCCCATCGGCTGTAAATTGGTCCTAACCGGCCGAAGTAAGATAGTACCTATACTGAAAGTGCACAACTTGAAAACTTCGATCGTGTAATCGGTTCAAAACATTGAATACTACATCTATTTTAAAATTCCTTTCAATCAAAACAGTTTTGTAGCTAATGAATAGGGTTTTAATTATTTTTGGAAACTCCAACTACCATTAGTAGTGTTCCAAAATAAAATAATGTCCTGAATAGACGATAAAGATGTGAAAACATGATTAACCTGTACTCCTTGAGCTGCTAGCACCGAATCACAAACAATCTCACCTCGTTGCTGGGTCTGAAAACATCATCAGCTGAGAGCCACGTGCTCGCGTCGTGTCACTTGGAATGTCTAGCCTGGATATTATTGGACAATCGCTCGACATCGACCCTGAACATATTTTCAATCCAGGAGGTTCGTGGCTTTCGAGAAAAAATTCCACGACTGTTGATAACACGTTTATTATCTCCTTCCGTGACCACATTTCTTCCGGTTGTATAAATATAAGTACTAAATAACCGAAAACAATATAGGTGAGCTGTAGTTGGTTTGAGATGTGCCTCCATGGATTTGACCGATAGCTGACGGGAAACATGATCTTCACACTTCCTCACATCACATGTCCTCACGACCACAAACCTACTCGTTATCAGCATGTACTTCACATGTGCAGTTACATTACATTCAACCTCTCTTACCGTTCGAAGGTTCGTATTAGAGTGTTCCGGGATATTTTTTTAAAGCAATTGCAGTGCTTGAACAGCATATTGGTTTTGGCGAACCATGGGTTTTGGCTAGGATTATAACAGCGGAGTTATAATCCTAGGTTTTGGAATAGTTTGCGTTCCTCAACGTTAGTAATCTTTCAGACAATTTCTTGTTCAAACAAATCTTCTAGGTATACGAAATTCTAAAAAAAGGCGGATTTTCTTTCATACAATATTCTCAAAACCCGAAATATGTGTAAATTGTTATTCTTCTTTACTTCAATTTTTATAATGCCATACCTGTTTTGTCTATAGGCAGCTTTTGGGTTACTGGGATGATGTTAATAGGTATTTCCTGAAATGTGGTCTATGTTTCTTCTCTTGTTTGTGGACTTCTGGATATTTGTTACCTCCAACTAAATCTAACTGTTACGTTTGAGCGCGTATTCGGAAACAGTGTTGTTTGACCTGAAACTAAACAGGTTCTAACACATGCGATAATACTAATATGATACCTACTGAAAAGAAATAAATTGTTGATATATATGCTAAATTCTAGTTCAAGCTTTATATTCGACAAATCTCTATATTACAAAACTAAAAACTAGGCCGCCGATAATTATTTACAATTTTATCTAGTTTCTTTTATAGTTCATGCTCGCCTTTCTTTCTTGCTGTGTTTTGTTTGCTAAGTCCGACAGATAGGTTAGGTACTTACTGCTGGGTTGCTTTGACTTTCGCTGTGTTCCACAATGAAATCAAGTGGACCAACTTAATTCGAATTGCTCCGGTCGGTTCGGAGTTTTAACAAAGGTTCAATGTACCGGCTATTACCGAACTTTCCCATTACAACTGACATGTATTGCATAAAACTATTAGTTACATAAAAACCATCGGTTAATCAATTTAATTGCAAAGTTTAATTTGTAATCCCGCTTTGTTGGATGTTTTAAAGAAAGTGTTGCTCAGTTAAGTTCAAATTTGCTAATTTCAATTGCCATGCGTGTCATTGTGAGGAATGAAGTTATATTTTTTACCTTCTAGGTAAATACTAAATACTATCATCTACTTACTAAAATCCACAGAATGCCATATCATAGTATTGAAAAATTTTTCAATACTATGATAGGACACTTTTGATTATAAATCCAGTGGCATTCTGTGGATTTTAGTAAGTAGATGATAGTATTTAGGACACAAAACTGTGTTTTTAATAAAAAATTGGGTACGGTGTAGGCAATTAAAAGGTAGGGGCCCTTAAAAAATATTCCGCGGAGGCGGGGGGGGGGGGGGGGGGGGGGGGGCAGAATCTGACGTTACGCTATACTTAGCAGTAAGTATAATAATACGCAGCATGGAAGCAGTACCTACATACAAATTCTTTCTTCTATGATGAAAGGCAGTGGCGGCACCAGAAAATATTGCTGGGGGGGGAGGGGGGGGGCAGAATAGGTGTAGCTCAGGGGGTAAATATTATAAATCGTAATTATTCATCAGTCCGCCGCATTTTGTCTGGAGGGGGGGGGGGGGGGGGGGGGGACACCGTGAGCAAGGCAATCTTCTGGGGGCACAACTACCCACTAAGCCCCCCCCCCCCCCCGTAGCGCCACCACTGATGGAAGAAAGGGGTGAGGAATTGTCTTTTTTTCCCGCAGTATAATACAGCTTTTTCGTGGCCAAGTGTAACGTGGTGGACGAAACCAAATTAAGCTCATTGTCCACGCTTCATCGTAATTTGACATGATTAGAGATTGCGCATGAACCTGCCTCCCGAATGAATGATGTCGGTGTACGTAACATGGCAGACACATCGCGCTGGTGAGGACGGCACAGAACATGTGTCTTGATGGAGGCATGCATGACTGGTAATAGCTTGTCTCTCTCTCTCTCTCTCTCTCTCTCTCTCTCTCTGTATCTCTCTCTCGCTCGCTCTTGCCAGCCGCGGATTGTGGAAGACATATCATTAAGTCACGTGAGTTGCCGCGAAATTATATTGATTGTTGCGATGTTATTACGAAACTCTATGGTATTTCCAGAGACAAGTTGATGAAGGCGATTGAAAGGACCCGAAAAGTAAGCAGAAGTCCAGAAACAGTATAATTTATTAGGGCTAATGTGTGGCCCTATTGGCATAACTATTAATTATTGTTTCAATCAGTGATTGCTTTAGTGAGATTATGATATTTTACAGTATAAGGGCCCACCAAGCGTGTGCGTTTTTTTAGAAAATGCGCCAATGTCGGTCGGTGATTTTGAAAGAATGGGAACAATTTAATTTTTTACCTGAAGAGTTGCCTCTGAATTTACCAGGTAAATAAATGTGACTATACATTTCTGAAATAAACTAAATTCAAGTGTACCTTCGCCCAAAATTACAAAATTTAGTGTGTTTTCTTTCAAATACACTCGTTTTTGGTGGGCCGGCCAGTAATTAGGTTCACTGAAATCACTATTTCTGATCGTTTGAACCAACGGGATCAGGAGTCTGCGGTCTGTACCGGACAGCGTGGAATAACGCGATACGCGAGGGAATCGCTCGGCTTTTCTCCATGACGTCAACGCTTTTCATTCATTTCCTCCGTGGTTTTTGTCCGAAAACCTGCGTCGTCCAGTCGCCCAGTTGACTTCTGTGTGTTTCCAAACGGGAGGAAAATAATTGCGATAAGAGAAGGTGATTTTCAACCGGTACTGAATTTCCACCTGAATTGTAGTCCACTCCTTCTAGGAATAACCGAGTTTTAATAATGTAGTAGGAAGTTGTTCATGAATGATGATGATGTTGTTGTGGTTTTGCCTGGATGTTTTGCAGGTACTTATGACATGATTTACTATCTTCTTTCTCTTCCCATCGGCAATGTTGTCAAAGAAAGAACTTTGCAATTCATACTAAGTAATATTCATTGTTTATCGTTAAATTCAAATTACGGATCGTGATATTATCTTTGAATACCTACTGTTATATTTTTTTCTGACATTTTCATTTTTTTGAAATTTTTTTAGTCAAATATATTTTAATGTAACTGAGCTCAAAACTAGTTTCGCCAAATCCAAATCGTCACCATTCACTAATCAGTTGGATTATGAGATCTGAAGAGAAAGCATGTACTTATTCCGGAAAAAAATGTTGATTTGATATAATCATAATACTCGTGTAAACAAAACAAACCGACACAACTTTTTGTAGTAGGAGTATAACACTCGTTATCGCATTCTCCTAGCCCACTGAACTTTCGAACTTGACTTAGTTGATAATAACTATGTACTAGTCTATTAGCCTATTATTACATATATATTGTTCTATGCCATTGATACGTAGCCACGGTCATGGCCGTAAACATCCTAATCACTTCGCTGCATTGTCGAATGTATTATCAAGTCACTTAGGTGCTAATTGTGTAGTAGAGAAAGGTTTATCTTTAGATACGCGTATTGTCAATCGATGTGTTATTGCAAATGTCGTTAAATCTTTTGTTACGAAGCCGATTTATAGTGTTTTGGCAGCTTACCAAAATTATTCGGCCATAATAACATGTCTGGGCCGTTAGACGCTATGGGCGAAACACCTAATTCATGTGTCCATGAGAGTATAAAGTTAATAAGTCGTCTGATCATCTGACATTCTCCAAGTCTCACACCTACAAGGATGATCATTGATATTTTTAATATAAAAATATTTTTTGAGAGAGGTTTTTACTTTTTAGGCATTGTGGTGGTGTGCACCCAACTATTTGGCCCTTCGACCATCCTTGATTTGCTCTCTAGTTATTTTGCTGATGCTTACACCGATTCATTCAATTTTATTAGAATATTGATTTGTAGAACAAACTTAAACAATGAACACGCGGTAACAATGAAAATTTAATTATGAAAATGTTTAGATTTTCTGGAAGTTGAAGAATTGTTATGACTATCATTAAAATCGTTCGATATTTTCTTTCATTTGACCATCGTTGATTTGCTCTTTAGTTATTTTACTGATGTTTATACACCGATTCATTCAATTTATTAGAATATTGATTTGTAGAACCATGGTAGAACAAACTTCAACAATAAACAAGCGTCAACAATGAACAAACTTAAACAATGAACACGTGGTTACAATGAAAAGTTAACTATGAAAATGTTAAGATTTTCTAGGACTAGTATCATTAAGGTAGAACCACCATAACCTCAATGTTTCCGATTTACTTGAAATTTTGGTGACTTATTGATAGTCATGCAATACACAATCCATGAAAAAATGAAACACTTCTCGTCTCCAGTTTCTGAGATAAATTGATTTGTCTCCCCCATGTTATCTTATGGCGGAAAAAGAAAATCGTGTCATTTTTAGGCTAAAATGAAGATCTATTTTTTTGTCTCGATAGATTTGAGCAAAAAACTTTTTTTATGGTAGACATATGGACCTACTATCAGGAAAAAAATTGAAAACAATACCAACGTGTGCTATTTTAAAAGTTATATAACAAATTCGAATTGATTTTCCTATACCTCCCATGTTAAAGTTTTGTTTTGTTCATCCTCTGATAACATAAAATTGAAAACTCATTGTTGGACTGGAGTTGCAAACTACAGAACATTAAATGAGTCTGTTGTACTTAAATATAGTTGAAATGTAGGAAAACGTTTTTTGAACTCGTAATTTCAAGAATATTTTTTTTTTGTATATGTCGATCGATTGCTCCCCCTTAAAATCGTTCCGTATATTTTCTTCCATTTGACTGCCGCGGCTTCACATTCAGCGGGAGTGATAATATAATGTTGAATGTGATTTGTATACACAGCACATGCGTATTGCTGCCAGTCACAATGTAATGTGATAATTGGCAAGCGAGCTTATTGTCATCGTTCCGAGTTTGATTTAATCATTAGAACCTCGTTAAAAGTACATAAAATAAATAGACCAGTGCTCGGTTTATGTGACTCGCGTCTAGTGGAACGAAGTTGTGTGATTTTGGCAAAACTCTGGCCGATGACATTTGACTAGGATCACGTCGCTTTGAATTCAATTGCAGCTCGTTTGTGCAATACAAACAGAAGCGAGCTGACTGAATTGATGCTATCTGCGACTTCTAGTCTGCTTTCTAAACGCGGCCAAATTGTCCGTCAATCGTCTTAGCTAATCTGATGCGATTATATAATGGTTCTTTTTTTCTGCCACTCATTTTCCTAGAACGCTATTTGTGTTGACTATTCGCACTGTCACGCTGTACAATTCCGAATTAATCGGCTGGTTTCTCTTAATCATTTAGTTATTTAAATATCACAATGCAGTGGGCTTTAATCTCAAACTTATGACATGTTATTACCTCAGTTATTCGACTCGACTATAAAAACTGCACACGTTTATAAAGACCTAGTAGTTTTTCTGCTACCAATACGTATATGTTCTAATGTCTAACGCAATTTTTCTGCAACACACAGCAATGAACTCGATGTTGGATTCCATGACAATACGCCATTAACTAATACTCGCCACAGCCTTCTCTTACAAAACATTCGAATTGTCGTCGTCAGTCAATTTGAAACACGTACCTATCGTTCGAATTGCGAGCACCGCCCTTGACCACTCCACAGCCTTGCGGATCGTGTATTCGAGAGATGAATAACATAACAAGACTTGACTCGCGTTCAACCGAACGACTAATTCTGGACAATAGATATTGGAAATTAAATTGTGACAAGCACCCGCCTCTGGACTGAAAATCAAGGCTGACCACATTTCATAACATCGACAGGGAGAAGAGACCTAGCAGGATTTTGTCGAGTTATAAATTTCCAACTGGAGCCGGAGCAGCTATGATTACCAAGAGAAAGGAATGGATTTTCATTTTCTAGCAAGTAATAAACGGTTAGGTCGTCGCGTCATGATAGCCTGCTCGATCTTATGACATACGAGACCTTCTATAACGGATGCAGATACGCCTAATATCTATAACACAAGTTACTGTAACATCAGAGTCAAGATCACATGACCGTGTGTAATATACTGGACTTGTGCGGCAACATTATGCAAGTTACCACGTGGGTAGAAACTGCAGCGGCTATTACAGCCGTGTCTTTGACTTCTTGGAGGCGATCAAGTTTGCTAGATTGAGAGTTATCTTGAGTATATCGCCAAATTGAGTCTTAATAAATATGGTCCAATATGCACATTTCACTCCTAAAGTGCACATACATCTGTGAAACAGGTCAGACTGTCAAAAGCAAAATTGGTTAAAAATATATTTTTTCTAGTTTTACGTCCTTCCTTATAGCAACGATGTAGCAACAATGAAGTGTTTGGCTGATGCTTAGTTTCTAAGAAAAAGAGTACAGAAGTATTGCAGAAGTTGCTCCTTGGAAAATCAACTGCATGATTTTTTTAGAATCTGGAATATTTATTTCTTGGTCATTTCTTGGTCCCTTCTATACGTTTTTATCTATCATAAATTTTGTTTACTGTTAAAGTCCATAACAACGGTTGTTACTCTGTTAAAATTTACGATAAGAGAGTGAAAACTATTTTTTACTATTTTTTTTTATTTGTTACTTGGATAACTTGAATTCAACTTATTGTTGAATTATTTAATCGCGTACTACTTGATTTGATCCTGTCTGGGTGAAGTGACAACAATGCAATGCCATCAACAATCAACGATGTCAACATGCCCTCAAGTGAGTTGAGAAACCAGCTTGATCTGTCTGCCATGTATTGATTGTTAGAAATCTTCCAAGCGGCTCTCTTGAATGCCAATAATGTCGGACGTGCTGCGATGAAATGCATCATACACGTCAAAAGCTCGCGTCCCTGTGATGTCTATAACGACACAGCAAGATGATTGTAGTAATAACATCCGCGGAAGTGAGAGTGACGTACGTACACCGTTGCATGCTGTTCGCGAATTGTTTCGAACGTCGTCCATTCATGAACTGCAATTTGCCGGTGAGGTAATTACCTACTTGCTGACTGTATGAAAATTAGCACATGATAGGAAATAATGCAGCCTGTTTCCTGATGTTTGTAAATCGATTCTTCGAAGATGGGTTCAATGCATTGTTGCTCGAGTCTATGTGAAACGAGAAACGGAATGCATTAAATAACATAATATGATTTTTTACTGATTGAACAAACGTCCTTGCCTGAGGTTCGACAGGTTTCTAGGCTGGTGCACGATAGACACTGACTTGAGGCTAAGAACATCCCGTTACTTACTTCACTTCGCTTCAAGCGACTTTCCGATCAGACACTTTCATTGCGTCGTCAGTAATAAACTCTTTGCTCTGGTCGATGAGCGACAACTCTTATGAGCGATTAGAATTGTTTCGACGACATTGACTTACAATGTTCACATAGGGGTTGACGATCGACTGTTGGCGAGCACTTATGACAGTCTTGACTGATTGATGAATGCTGTTGATGAGGATTGTTCTCGATGTGGGGTCCTAAATGTCGACGAAATGTAAAATACTTTTCTAAATAGCAGACCTGCTATTTTGCGTTCTCAATAAAAACGAACGACAGGAACAGTAAAATTTACATCGTGCTTATCGTACCTAAGTGTCTTCATTTCCTTCCGGAGTTAATTTTTTCTATTCAATAAGAAAATAATACAAATAATAATGTGATAAGCATCATGGACTGTTTTTCTTGACATGTGAAGTATTATACTAGTTTTTGGCGTGGCCCCTATGCTCTTTCGTGATGCTGCGAATAGGTCTAGATGCGAAAGAATTGTGTAACTATGAACTTTTTATACTATGTCCTTATAACCTTTAGACGAGTGGTCTGGTCAATGGTTCCATGAGTATGTCAAAACACTAGGCAAGAGAAAAGGTAAATAAAACAACAGAGATGGCTATCATATTCATAAGAATCTGTAACGTAGAAGGTCGACCTTTCTAAAAAAAACAAATATATCATCTATTTTGAGGTTATTTAAATGTCATTAAATAATTAATTGTCTTAATATAACTGGGAGAAAACGTCACCAACTGGTATTTCTGTAAAACAGGTAATATTGCTTCTTGTGATGCAATGAAAACATGCCAGATAACGGCTTGGAAGTCAATGTCAATCTCGCATGATCGTTATCTTCCATTGCGTGATCGTGATTCGGTTCGATTGAGTTGTCCTGGGTCCAGGTGTGCCGGTAACACATCCCTATCGAGCGCGCGTTGTTGACCTATACTACGCCGCGGCGCAGCCGATGACGTAGGTGGCCGACCAGGAGTTGAATGAATCTCTGGAACAGTCCCGGCGCTTCCAGAACATTCCATGGGTCGATAGCACCATCTTGCATAATACTCAAGCGTGGGCGTGTAAATATTGGGGGTCCCTGGATCTCGCCCACGCATCCCGACGCCCGTCGCCCCCGCATTCCAGTCATGACGTCATTTGACGTCGGCGACGTCGGTTTACTGGAGTTCGACGCGAGGTTGCGCTACACTGACGTCACTAGGTTCCCTTTCACTGTGAGATGGTTGCCTAGCAACTGGCTGGTCGGGAGTTGGTTCTCCGGTTGGCCGCTAGTGCGGAGCGCTCGGGCGCTAGAGTCGACCTGAGATCGCCGATTCGAGCGAGTCAGTCGACAAGTGGTTGTTGAGTGAGGCTGTTGTGATAGTCATCGTGGAGTGAAAGGGTGACGTGCTTGAGGTGCTGTCATTGTAGTGGATTGACAGTAGGATTAGAGGTTCGTGTTGTATTACTATTATCGAATAGCCGGGATTTTTGTTAATTTTGTACGTAATTGTTTTTGATTCATTACCGAAGTAATGAAATTAGCCGATTATGTTTATTTGTAAATATGTGAAGTCTAGTATCCGTGGCGTTCAGTTATTCTAGTAGATCTTCGGTGCTGAATATTATTTTCCTCTGATTTTTGCTGCTTTTCGAGTCCACCAGCTGTTGCGTAATCAGGCAATCGCACGTCGCGTTTACTTGCTGCTGGACAAATAGCTTGATTATTAAACAATATATTTCGGCTCTGATAGTCAGCGGAGGATCAAAGCGACGACGTCGTGTCATTGTTTTTGTCTGTTTGTTCGTGAGGGTCGTGTTGTTGTCCAGGACGGGAGTTACGTGGCAGAAGAGGCGCTCAGCTGGTGGTTTGGTTTGCCTCGGGCCTTGTGGAGTGGACTAAACTCTGTGTGTTTATTTCAGTGTGGATTCCTGGAGATCGGTGCCGACTGTAAGCGCCGCGTGGCAATCATGGAGACGCTGAGCCTGAACGACGTGACCAGCAAGCCCGCCGCCGACAGCGTCCAACAGCAGCGTCTTGCCGTGCTCAGCTATGACCAAGTGAAGCGGCTCAACGACGTCATGGATGACACCGTCAGCATCCATGGCCGCGGCAACTTCCCCACGCTCGAGGTGCGTCTGCGGGACCTGGTGACCATCGTCCGTGCCAAGCTGGAGGCGGACACGGCGTCGGGCGGCGCCGGCATGCAAGTCCGCGACATCCGGATCAACGGCGGCGTCGCCTCGCACTGTCTCGCGACCGAGTCCCAGCCGTACAACGACATCGACCTCATCTTCGGCGTCGATCTGTCCGGTCCGCGGAACTTCGATCGCGTCAAGACCGCCGTCCTCGGATCTCTGATCGACCTCCTGCCCGAGGGCGTCAGTCGCAAGAGGATCACCACGTGCAGCTTGAAGGAGGCGTACGTGAGCAAGATGGTGAAAGTGAATCATGACGGAGACCGTTGGTCTCTCATCTCTCTCGGTATCTCACGCGGACATAAGAACGTTGAGTTAAAGTTCGTCGACTCGATGCGACGGCAGTTCGAGTTCTCCGTCGACTCATTCCAAATTATCCTCGACACTCTGTTACTCTTCTACGACTGCACCAAGGTGGCGATCGGCGAGAACTTCTTCCCGACTGTCGTCGGCGAGTCTGTCTACGGCGACTTCCAGGAGGCGCTCTACCATCTGCACAAGAAGATGATCGCCACGCGGCACCCCGAAGAGATCCGCGGCGGCGGTTTACTTAAATACTGCAACCTCCTCGTCAAGAACTACCGCCCGTTCCAGGCCGAGATCATCAAGACTCTGGAGCGCTACATGTGCTCCCGGTTCTTCATCGACTTCTCCGACATCGGGCAACAGCGCACCAAGCTGGAAAACTACCTGTGGAACCACTTCACTGGACCCGACGAGGAGCCGCTCAAATACCAGTACCTGATGCTCTTGCACAGCGTCGTCGAGGAGTCTACGGTGTGTCTGATGGGGCACGAGCGACGGCAGACGTTGTCGCTGATCGACGAGCTGGCGTGTCACGTGTTATACCAAGAGCAACAGCGACTCCTGTCCATGCACCACCAGCCGCCAGCCACCCTCCTCTACGCCAACGGCTACTACTACGCGCCCATCATCCCGACCTCCACCGGCCAGATGCAGTCGACGCACCCCTGCTTCCCGTGCACGTGTACCACGTGGATGGCGTGCTCATCGTGATCATAGACTCCCTCCCCGACGGACTCGCGGTGACTATAGTGACCAGTGACCAGTATCAATGACGCGAAGTGATTGCCATGAACAAGAGCACCGGACAGAATGAACATTGGAAGAGATAGGCGACTGCGCACTGGATTGCCAGGTTCCCATCATTTCTATGTAAATATGCAATCATGAATAATGTTCTATAATATTATATGTTTTTTAAAAACTCTCCTCCCCCATTTCTGTGATGAATGATGTTTAAGATGAAACTTTATTAGGAGAAATATAAACCAACCGAATCATTCCGATTAAAAAAATAACTGTCATCGTAAATAAAATGATTGATAGATGTGTGGCTGTGAACACATTTCATTTAGGTACAATAATATTCTGGTTGTGTAAAGAACGTTTGAATTTCAAAGTTAGGTCTCATTAATTACTCTATATAAGGTAAACGAAGTAGAGCCTGCAGCCTGAAGGTGGTCGAGTAGTGTCCTGCTTAGCCGACATGACGTTGATGTTGACGTGTGCAGAGTTGTTCATTAGCTCCTGTAGAGTACGAGAGAGGGTGGGAGAGTACACAGTCGCCACCAACCAGGTTACGCTAGCTTAGCTTTTACTCTAGGTGTAACAAATTGCACTTGCTAGTACTTATCATAGAACTAGTGTGGGACGGTATTGTCTGGACATGATCCCAAATAGCCCTTATATAATATTTTTATTTATATTAAAAAAAAATCGCCTGGCTGTCAAAATGATTTAGCCTGCAGTGACCTCCTTATCTGTTGGTCAGCGAAAGTGTTTGCTACCGATCAGAGGGGGGGTAGAGTGGTTCTGCACGTCGATAATATGCAACTGGTGGCCACGTTGGCAGGGCTCCAATTATCTCGGATCAGTGTTCTAATCATTTAAAGAGTGGTTATCTGGATGAGCCGGTCACCAGTTGAAATTCATTTAATAACATACACAAGTTTTTATGGGCAATAAAAAAAATATTGGGATAAATGTTATTGAGTTGCAGATTTTTTTGGGGCAAAATTGCCATGCATTTTTAATTTTTTGATAATACAGTTGTATTTTATATATTGCTACCTATTGATAAAGTTTGTATCAGAAGTTTTGACATGAAAGCCACACTTGCATGTTAATTACCAGGGGTTGGCTTATTATTTCAGATTGTGTTTCCGAATGTAAACTTTGGATTTTGCATAAGACAAAGCTTTGAAATGTGTATTGATTCCCATGTTCGGGTTTGCTTCAAGTCCTAGTCGAAAATGTAAAAAGTATTTTCATGGTTCGTTTTTTTGATTCCATGCTAAAAATTTGAATTTTCTTATACTTAGATCTTAGATTACATGTTATATAAGTGTTTTTTGAACCAATCTTGCCATAAACATGATAAAAGGTCGATGCTAAGTAGAATTGAATTCCAAATATAAGATCTCAGATATTAAAGTTATGTGTCGGATAACACTGTGAATGCGGTATATTTTATTTTCAAGCGCAAATCTATGGTAGATAGATGTTGACGAATTGGGTCGATCTTTGTCTCTAACTTAACTTTGATATTCAATAATTATTGAATGCTTAGAATATGTAAAAATTAGGACTCTTCAGGCTGCAGCGATACGGGAAACCATAAGTGGCAATAAAAAAATACATTATGTGTTTAATTATTAAAAAAATGTGTATTTTGGATTCCTCGCTATTCGTCGACAATATTTTCAATAGATAAGTTAGTAGCGAGCGATGCATGTCCGTGACATGTCTCGGGTATTTGCTTATTACTTGAATAACAATCAAATGCTTGATCAATAATAATTATTACGTTGTATTATGCCTTGAAAGTAAAGCAATTGCATTGTAACCACAAGCAAACGCACCCGTTATAATACGTGATAGAGAAAAATGCGTTCGCCAATTATTTTCATTGACACCAAGAATCCGACTGCCTTGACCATTTGTTTACCTGTTATTTACCCTCTTTGCAACATGTTATTCATTTTTATTACATACTATTCTTTTTATTAATAATGTGTTCACACTGATTGGTGTAAATTGATAATGGAAGGGTTAAAGCGGACTTCAACAACTGAATAAAACTGGTGTATATGATTGAAGATAATAATAATGACGTCTTATTAATTTCTATATTCACTAAACCAATCCCTCAAATCTCCTCTAGTATCTCATATTTAGACAAAGACAAAACGGAGGAATTCAAATGTATTTTAAAGTAAATTATTTCGATTGTGATTATTGGAGAATGAAATGAAAACATCTGAGATAAGACTTTCTTCACCATGAAAAGAATCTTGACGAGTTTCTTCTTGTTCTGTGATGTACATCGGACCAACGGCGACCAGGAGAGATAGGTAAGTGAAATATGGTTTAATTAATGAGTAGATAAATGCATGAACACTTCTGAATTCATCTCGCATCGGATGCGTCTGTTTAAAACCCTTCTCTGCGGTCTCGATACAAGGCAGTTTCCGTGTCTAACGTTCTACTTCACTTTCCCTTTAAATGTCATTGATTCATTAGTCTAAGCGTAATTAGCAGCGTTTACCTCATAACTTTGTGCAGCTGGGAATTGCTGGGAGCATACGAAGACCTTGAGATATGGCATAAAATGCTGCACTCCATGAGAATACCTTTTATTGTGACATCTTATGGAGAATTAACAATGTGCTCTGAGAAATGCCATGTGACAAATATAATTAATAATGGTTTCTTGGCACAAAGCAAGTCTTTTATTGTTGGTACAAAACAATAGTCACAAATATTGCTGATTTCGGAGCCTTTTTTTGTTTTGTATTCTATCTTTTCACTATCGTTGCCCGCCCACTGCCTACATTTGACATTGCTGAGCATTGAACAAATAAAATTTTACATTTATGCAAGTACAATTCAAGTACACCCATTACTCTCTTCGATACGATATTATTATTTTGTAATTCGCAAATATATTATGACTTGATTCATAATAACATAATCAGGTTTAGTATGATCTATTAATGTTTTGAAGAACTACATGATGATAATTATTATATAAACTAAATAGTAATTAAGACCGGATTTATTTTCATGAAATTAACAAAGGACTCTGACCTATATTTATAGAACAAATCGCATATTCCTCGTTTGCTTGTGGAATAGTGCATGAATTTGCTCGATCCGTGAG
This sequence comes from Leuctra nigra, assembly GCA_934045905.1. Lineage (NCBI taxonomy): Eukaryota > Metazoa > Arthropoda > Insecta > Plecoptera > Leuctridae > Leuctra > Leuctra nigra. The sequence continues at coordinate 27,515,414 of OW203761.1, read as the reverse complement.
CACGTGTAAGTGATAGGACATGGTGTCATCACAGTGTGCCTAAACTCAATGTTTACACCATCATTCCACACATCCAAGCGCCAGATTACCATATCAATTAGAAAATACACACGCAGAGCAAGTAAACAATTGCATTGCCAAACACGGGCTATTATTTACAAGCCAAGATGAATTTTAAATATCTGCACTAAATATTAACAGCAATGAGGAAAAAGTAAGAACTGAACCTATCACCCCAGGGTTAGGTACGCAGTGTTACAAAATATTATCTTCCATAAATTCAATAATAGAAAGAACGTTTTGAGTTCAAATTTAAAGATTTTAGTATTAGCAATATATTTTAGTCTGTTTGGAAGTTTGTTATAAAATTTGGTATTTATATACCTAGGGTGAGTTCTTTTGGCATAGTGACAGATTATAACCCTTTACATGAATATTATGCTTATTTGCGGGTGTAATGGTTTTGTGATATATTTTGTCCAACCGTCTTGCCATAGCAAAGGTGGAATGGAATGGATACAGTTGCTTTAAAAACGCAAAGTACCTAATTTGAGATCTTGTAAAAATGTTATGTGAGCGTAGGATTCACGTAGGAATAGTTTCTCTTTGCCAGTTTTAACAAAACCGATTCGGAGTGAGTGAAGTGTAGACAAATCTATGGTCTATTATTAGTTGACACTGCGCAAATATAGGCAGTAGTTTTATCTTATCGCCTCTGGCCACTGTTATATTTGGACAAGTGCTTCAGTGCTCAGTAGAAAAAGCAAATAATGTTGTAAACTAGGAAAACGCTCTGTGTAACGCGTTGATGAGCGAGCACGGATACGCGCAACACCTCGAACCGAAATTATGTCTTTCGAAAATGCCATTTAAAAGCCAACCAACAATTCTTGAATTTCATCACAGACTTGTATAAAAGTCTCAAAAAAATCCTAAAATATTGGTCCCAATAACCATGCAAAATTTTAAGTTGGTCGATCAAACGGTTCTAGTTTAAATTTCAAAAATCACACGAAAGATTTTTTAAATTTTAACCAATAGGAGGATTTGGCTAAAAATGTGTAAGATTGGGGACAATGTTGGTGGTAATGATTTGTCAAAATTTCAAATTGATCGAACAAACCAATCGAAGATGTTTTTAAAATATGAACCAATCAATGGATTTCATAAAAATTATGGTCTGCAACGCCCAGAAATGTTCCGTCCATGTGTGCAAAATTTCAGCTCGATCGAAGAAAAACACTGACCTGTAGGTATAGCCTCAGCCACAGAAAAAAAACAGAGGTCCGTGCCAAAAGAGCCAAAACGAGATGCTCGCTCAAATATATTATTATGATGTCCCCAACTGCAACAGTTTTTTTGTTATCAAAACTTTGACCAATTTGATTTATTGAAAAGTATTTTTTTTACCAAACTTTTTGGATAAAAAACTTTAATGGCTGAGTGAATTTGCGTCAAGCAAGTCCTCAATTCTCGGAATGTACATACATGATCGAGTATTGTGCTTTTTGAGGAAATTATAAATAACAATTTCACCGTTAGATTAATATCTCCCTTGAACTTTTATAGTAGGTAACTCTTCCTATAAGTTTATGTTTTGTCCAACTTTTTATTTTTTTCTTGCTTGTTTTGCACAATTTCTTGCGATTTTTCCATTAGACAAAATGAAGATTTCAACTTCAGATTCGTTGCAAAAGATTTTGTCTAAGCTAAGTTTTACAAACGGTTGTTCGCGACAAGAGCAATTACCCGCCGCCGCCGAGAATAACAAATAATTTCACCGGAGCATGTGATTTGTGATTTGTCATCTAGTCAGACAAAACTATTTATTATTCCAGGTAAATAATTCCATTGTGAAGCTTTCAATGTCACCCAGTCTACGGGGCGAGTGCGCTGTGTTACAAGTTCACCGACAATACGAAACAAAACAATTTACCCGGTCAAACATTGCCACGCGCATCTGAGCGTTAAAATAAACCTTCCTCTGCTCACAACAATGTAGCGACATTTCACAAACAATTGCCAGGACATTTAAATATTATTTCAAACGAATTTTCTATGCCGGTAAACATTTTCTCAGAAATGATGTATTTTTAACTTGTTCGGTCTTAGTACAATTGAACAAAATTAATTAAAACTACACGATCACTCTCAGATACAAATTAAATTTGCAATATTTGGTAAAGATAGGTATATCGCAGTCCAAATAATGGTGACCTAAGCCAGGTGTCATAATGTTTTCTGACTGTTTCAGCAATAAAACCATCGATATGGTGAAAAGCAATTCGAAGCAATTCGACTTAAACATGTACATTTTTAGAGACAAGAAAGAGGTCGGCGGCTTTATTTTATACATTGTTTATTATAATATGCAAAATAATTTGTAAAGATTACCAATTTAATTTTTTTGTAAGGCGTAACTATTATTGTAGTGCTTCCCAATTTTCGTAACCATAGATTTTGAAAAGGAAAAATTATACATACTTATTTCTTGTAATGCGTTTTCACTTTAAACTCCACTCCATTTGAAAGTTATGTCAGGTGAGGTGACAATTTTTGATATAATCTAGTTGGGCCCCCCCCCCCCCCCCCACTCATCTAGCCAACTTTTACGCTAAGCACACACATACATTCGGGCCAACTTTTACGCTAAGCATCTCATCTCAACAATAGAAAATCTCGCATTGTTGTCACTCATAACAATGACTTCTGCGGTGGCTTGAAATGTTCACAATGTTGGTCGGTATTTTCATAATTGTCGTGCGTGGCGCGTTATCACTCAGTAAACTATTAACTATTTGTAAACAAAAGAGAATTGAAGGAAATATCAACTAAGACTAGACGAAATATGTTTCTGACAGGCCGCTGAAATCGAGCTTGAACTGCCCTTTTATAAGTTATAACAACGTATAATACGAAATTGCAACAAACTGACGAAATTGCCTTTATATCGATACAAATATCAGTAATCTTCTTAGATTGCATCGATATTTAGTCGCCTCCACAGCCGTTGGAGCGAAGTGCATCTAGTTTGTGAGATCATGATGGCCTCGATCAGAGCCGATTGGCGGTGCCTGTTAGCCCAGTTCCGTTTCACTTACACTTTCATTGCAATAAACTATTGCAACTCGTCGTGACGCGATCGAATACGTGGGGGAGTCGGGTTCGAAGCTCGGCGCGGCTAGACGCTGTCGAGCCACGCAATATCAGTGGCGGATACACTCTGTCACCCCCCCCCCCCCCACACACACTGATTGATCGAGTAATCTACGTACACAAGTATTTCTTCTTCTGACAATTACACAGCACACGCTTATTTGGATTTAGAGTTGAATTTGATATGATCTACAAAATATTACAAACATGCAACGAAAGTTAAGAAAAAAGATTTAAACTGAATTATTAGAAAATTAGTAATTATAAAAAATTCTCCAAGGTGCTGAAATTTGCATGTCAAAATTACAACCTATTTTTTTCTAAACTGGTGTCCTTCTATACAATGTATTACTATGTCTGAGTACAGGACCAATGACCCCCTCCCCCCTTCATGTACTAACTAACCCCGCCACTGCTCAAATGGCTACGAGCTATGTGACCAATGTGTAGTGTTTACCCATAAATATCACCTGTTGCACGTTATTGGTTTAATGCTCCATTATTTTATTATTCCAGCCAGTGTCAGGTATACGAGATTTCATTGATACATAAGTACTATACGCCTGTTGTAATGGACATTATTTCTTATTTGGCATGCAGTTTATACAAAAAAAAATCGCAAGTAATTGGTATGACCTGGATATGTAAGTAAAGCCAGGTGAAATAGGTATTTCAATAATATATTCTACAATAACATTGAATATATTTAGTATGAATAATTGAAGCCATTACATCTTACATTTTTACTAATGATCAATTTTATATACACGCAAGTTTGTGTTGAAACTCTTACTGGATAAAAAATGATCGCGATTTATTTGTTGTTCAATCCAAGAATGTCACTCAAGACAATACAATTTGGAGTGATTTTGCATATGTGCATACGTAAAAAAACCTCTCCGTTAGGAATGACGGTCGCTGGGATCGAACCCCGGGACATTCAGAGTGCCAGTCCAGACCAAAACCTGAGCCAATTTGTTCCGTTTTGTCGTTCCTTCAGAATTCACAATTTTTCTTTCGCTCAAAATGTCAAAATTAACTTATAAAAATATTTGCATATTCTGTGAGCGTAATATAATATGCCAGAAATAATCTTAATACAGGAAGGTATTTGCGAAGCGAAAAAAGTCTGACCGGACCGGGACTAGAAACCCGGGGCCTCTCACTTGCCAGGCGAGAGCCTCCAACTGAGCCATCTTGCCGAGAGGTCCCGGGTTCGAGCCCAGCTTCGGTCGGACATTTTTCGCTTCGCACATGATTCCACTCTAGAAGTGTTTCATAAAAGCCAGTTGCTCATCCGAATCAGAACGATAGATATGCTACACGTGAAAACTGATTGAAAAAGGATTATTGATTGAGTCTGCATCTCAGAGAAGCCACAGAGTCTATCACTGCGAATAATCATCACGAACTAATCATTAAAACACCGATTCCTCACTGACAATTAATAAAGATTTATGTGCCTGATAATAACTTGAAACTAATAAAATAAGATAGTAATAATATATGATCATCGTAGTAGAGAAAGGATGGCATGGGATGTGGAGTTATGCAACAAGGTTTAGCTGTAGAAAAGAACGGAGTCTTCACTTTACCTGAACGCTTTAGAAATATATCGTTGGACCGTATAAAAACGCGCAAATTTTCTGGGCTTGAATCATCTTGAAATGGGCTTCCACGCTGCCATTTGCTCACACTACGGAGCGCTAGCTACAATTGTCCTTTTTCCCTACCACGCATGTCTGTACAAAATTACAGATAGATGACAGCTCACTTTAAACTTCTAGTATTTGAAACATAATGCCAAACTGTTGTGTTCGGAGTGAAGGTAATTGTTTTAAAATGTAATATACTACTTAAATGTATAGAAATAGTTTCAATGACTTACTTTTTATACTAGAATATCACTTTATTGTTAAACAACTTCTTTTGTTTTAAATTCAGAAAAATCTAGCAAATGTCAACAACATTTGATCTTTAGCCATAGCAACGGGGTACAATCGCACCTAGCTCCCTCTATTCTAAGCTTGAAGTGTGGAGCCCCATTGCATGTAGAATCAAGGTATTTCGATTTCAAGATTTCCTAGAAGATTTGGTTGTTATACCAAACCATCTGATGAAATGTTCCTAAATTTTCAAAGCATAGATCAATTTTACGATGAAACGAAGACACCGATCTGGTTATAAATCAATAGGCTAACCACCTGGATAGCATTGAATCGTGTGTGAAAAACATAACCTGATCCGTAACTTCGTTTGACCTGTAATACGAAAAGAACGCACAGACAAAACAGATGAAGTTCCAATGTTTACGCTCGCTTAGAAATTTCGTTGACAACAAAATGTGGTCATTCGGTGGCAATTAATTAATATTGACAAGAATCAGTTGGTTTGGAGTTTCTGGCATTCGGAATTGTTCATGACTATAGTCAAAAGCCTAGTGGTGTTACAAGCTTCGCTAAGAAATTATGCAAAGTTGATTTCATTCTTGGAAAAAAATGCTGTTAATGAGATTTTGCTGTACGTTGCCCAAATATTGATTTTACAAATTAGCACCATTGAGTGATGACTAAGATACATTTATTTTCCTTATAGACGCGACTTACTGACCACTTAACACAGTTGATAGTTGGTTGGATGTTGTTAGAGTGCAAGACAATTTGTTGTGATTTACACAGAGCGCTTGCAGAACCTGATCTACTCGACAACGATTACGTCCTCAGCAGTGGCGTCGGAAGTCTATTTCAGGGGGGGGGCACATTTTGCTTAGGATCAAGGTAGAGTAGGGACTAAATTTGTAAGGGAAAAAATAATACAGTAAATGACAATGTGTGTGGGAAACACGATTGCCAAGAGAAACAATGGGGGGCTGGGGGGAGGGCCCTCCAGCATCATGCGGGCCCGGGGCGCATAGCCCCGGGAAAATTTTGAATTTCAGGAATGAATTTAGTGCGTTTCTACGTGATTTCACATTTTTTAAACCTATACTTTATCTGAACAAATAAATGGATGACATCATTATCCTCTTGACGTCAGGACTGCCAAAAAAGTGAGTGCCTTAAAAATATATGTGGAAAAGTGTCATAAAATTATATGCAATTGAAAAGTGATTAGTTTTTGATGATATATCCGCATTTATTCACATTCACAATAGGTCCAATTTCAAATGCAGATGAAATCAAATCTTAGACATTTCTCACATTAAAATGCCGCGCAGCGGATTTTTTTGATATTCTGCCCACAGGCAGGTTTCAAATGATTTTGGTGCATTTTAATTGTAAGAAAACAAAAGCTTATCTATCATTCATATCAGGAATGTTCATATAAATATGCCGCGCAGCGATTTATTCAAATTTTAATACTCTTAAAGGCTGGTTTAAAATAAAGATTTTGGTGTAAAATAACAAAATCAATTTAATTTCGTCAGAAGACACTCACATAACAATGCCGCGCAGCGAATTTTTTTGAAATTCAGCCCTTATCCAGTAATTTTTAAAGATATTGTGCGTTACCAGGGGGGGCAGATTGATATTCTTGCCCCCCCTTCAGACGTCTAGGGGGGGCACGTGTCCCTGCTGCCCCCCCGGTTCCGACGCCACTGGTCCTCAGTCGAGCATCAACATCTCTTGGTCCAGACGATGATGATGACCACGCTGCTACTGCATGGTCTTCATATTACATGCACGACATGCTCGCTTATTAAAACATAATTGCAAACGTTCGTCAAAATATTGGCTATAGAGTTTATGGCTAGAATACCGGTTCGTCCTTTCTTACACGCTCAATGTTGTCTCGAAGAAAGAATTCCAAAGATCAAAGAAGTATCGTCGACCGTCAGGTAAGTCTAATTGAAACGCTCGCTTCTCATTCGTGCGCAAAATTTAAGCAGTTGCGTGCTTTCTTAGATGGCTTTGTTTCAAGGTGTTTTTGTTTGACGTAGATACACTTTCATGATAGGCCCAGGGCAAGTCAGTGAAAATATCCTTCAAAAAGTCGCGAACTCACCGCATGAAGTATGCATACCTCGACGACCAGCAAGACAGGTCAGGGGTCACGATGATAAAGTTCAGAGGTGAAAGGTTAATCTCTCTCCCACTAGCGATCATTACTGCCAGATTTCAGCAAAGATGGCCACAGATTTGGGGTGAAAAAGAATGTCTCTAGAGGATTGAATCATATGAAATGCAAAACGAAGTGCATGAAGAGGCGTCGAGAAGGTAAGCAAGTTTTAGAGTGAAATCGAAAAGCGGTGTGGTTTTGGGACAGCTATTACAAGGGGCAAAACATCATAAATCTGGGTGGTGGTTGTCCTTTAAACACAACTTGATTTTACATTGTCTCTTTAAATATACTGAAGTTTGATTTTTCTTCAAGGAAAACTTGCACAGTAAATTGGATATCAAAACTAAAAAAAATATTTTTTCATCAATAAAACATAGGAAATGATCGTCATCCAAGCGATTAACCGCTTTCAATTGCTATTATAAAATAATTGGTGTCTACATTGCTTAATACATAGACCAATTTTACACAATCTTCAAACTGTTTATCCATTGGTCTCAGTCAATTACGCGTTGAAAAGTGTTCACGTCGGTGCCTGAAGGGTTGAATGAAGCCGAGGTGTACCATCCCAGCATTCTTCTGGTGTAGCTTGGTTCGAGCCCAGGTTGCACACCGTCCTTGTGTCGTGCCCACGTACACGTCTCCTGTCAGACGTCGGGGGAGCGGGGGAGCGGGGGAGCGGCACGACGCCGATTGCAGGCGATCTTTCTCAGATACCGTGCACTATTGGCAACATGCAAGAGTGCAACGAGATGCAACATGCAACGAGATGCAAGAGTGCAACTCTTCAACACTGTTGTTGCTGTTTGTTAATGACAGGTAGGGAAATATAATTAATTGAGTGCATTTTACGTTTGTCTCTTTTGGCTAGCCGTCGCGTCTCGTCTCTCTTTTTTTTCCTGTTCTTGGTGCGATATCTATTTGATTAAACTGACATTTTGCATACACTTGAAAACCACCTTTACCATATTTCGTCCGAAGAAGATGACATTTTGAAGACAAACACAAATTTTACCTTTTTCAGGAAAAATGTTCAAAGGATTTAATAGATTTTTTGATGATAATGCTTATTTTAAATACATTTCAAATTCGTTTTATCAAAAAAGTACTATTATGTGTACTGTGTAACTGTGTGTGTACCGCACCTTGATGTGTTGCAGATCATAGGCTATGTATTTACAGCTTTCGTCCAAGGTCTATGCACCAATCCACATAATATTATTTTCTATGCACAAAAAAGTGTGCGTTTTCCTATTTGAATAGTCATTGAATTGGCTTATGAAAACAAGGAGCTAAATTCCAATGAAAATTCGAAACTCCTGCTACAAATCCGAATGGTTTTATATTTCGTTATTCAAAACGAAAACGAACGAAATAGTAGACACTTCAGTTCGCTAAGATCGTTAGTGTTTTGTCTCGCTTCAGAAATATGTCCTCAGATCTCCAAATATCACATTCACTGGATTTTAGGAAAGGATGTTCTTTATAAAATAAAGAAAGTTGATTAGGTGGCCCGAATATGTTTCTTAATAATATCCCTGAAATCCTTGATCAACATCACATTATTTACTTTATTTGCATTCGTGAAGGGTTTGTCCAGCTTCCATTCATGCATGCGATATTGTGTTGACCGGCGACTTTGTATTGATCTCGGAAGTTTAATGACCTACCATATACCAGCATTGAAAGAAGAGATGTCATTAATTAAACCAATCAGCGAAACGAGTGCATGATTGAGGGCTGTAATACAAGTCGTATAACAGAGAATCAAATTGCTTGCAAAATTAGCACATAAATGAAGGTAATTATTCACAATAATTATGAAGCTGGGGCAGTTTTTCCGAGTCGGTATGGACCTAAAAATACCCATCAACCCCTTTGTATGATTTCATTAGTGATCATTTTTTTAAACTTATTTGGAGGAAATTCTTTATTTTAAACAAAGAATATTGTGCTGTTCTGTATGCTGCTGCTGTATAAGTATTTAGTTACTTTGTGGACCCATAATTTTTTAAATATGTATTAATTATTTGTTGTTACTTATTGAAATTACTTGCATTCTTCTTTTACTGGACTCCTATAGGCCGATTTATGATTTACGCAATTTGCTAAGTGCAATATGATCTGCTCTCTAAAGGGCAGAGTATGAAATGAAATATGTAATCTTGAGTAAGCCTTGGCCCCCTTTGCATTATTTGCTATTAAACACATCGGCTCATCAAACACAGTTGTTTTAAAAAAATAGTAGTTAATCCGTAATTTATTACGCTTGCAAATATTAATTAACGTTTGGATTATGAACTTTACGTGCTGACTGGGTCAACTTTGGCCCTCGTGGTATAGGTAGAGTTGTTAAAAATAAACATAGGCTCATTGTAATTTCATATGCGTCGTCTCCTACTCGCTCGTTGAAATCTCTGTGAGAGTTGATTGAGTAACTGAGATGCATGGCCGAGCAACATAATTGACCTCTAAATGAAAACGGTCACTCAGTTTGGTTCTAAGCCATGTATCATGAGCTCGTATAGCAGCCTGCACAGTGATCATGTATCGCTCGTCAGCAGTCGATGACAACTATTATGGGAGAATAACATTGACACGAGTCATAGTCGATTGACTGCAATGTCGGGTCATAAGATAATAGTCTGAGTTGTCGATTGACAGTCGACAATAGTCGCGGAGCTGAGGGTGAAAAACAAGTTGTTGGAACATTTCTGTATTTTAGAGCTAGAAGGGCTGGAGTCCATTTCAATGATTCTTCAGGTGAGCTAAAAAACTAATAGCTTCATCAATCATCAAAGTGTGTGTAACAGTGACTCCAGTCATTTTGATAGAGAACTTCTACCCGATATAACCCTTAAGTATAGAGTATACTCAAGGATATAACTGCAGTGACAGCTAGATTGATTACATGATTCCAAATGCAGGTATGCAACTAAAAATCGAGATAATGGACTTCCGGCCTTCTGCTTCTATATAGCCGATTTAAGGAACGCGACTGGATATTTTCATATCTTCGTCGTGCTCTTCACGTTATAGTCTCTCAGAAAATTATTACTCTCTGATGGTATTTTTTTATCACAAAGATTATTTTAATTCAAACATCTCAGATTTACTTTTGATCTGTAGTCTGCACAATAATTCTCAGGACTGATTTGAAAGGTAAATCGACATTGGTTGAAGATTTCCAGACTCAGTTATGACACGACCAACAATTTTATTGTGCATCTATTGTGCATCTCACGTCATAGTCCGATCGTGAGATTCTGCACCACTCTTCATGCACTCGATGCAATCAATTCAATATTATGGATTCTGTTTTCCCAATCGGATGTGGATGAAGATTCCTATTACATGATCGCCATTACATCAGCGAAAGTTATCAAGAGAATTTAATGGGAAATTAATTCCATAATTATATGCTCATGATTAAAATATACATACGATGTTTCGGCCTTAAAAGAAGTTGTGGTTATTTAATACGTACTGTTGTTAGATATGAAATCGTTTAGCAAGGTGTGCGGTGTCATTTTTTTTACGTCGTTTCGCTCAATTGACCGTAAACTGCGTCGCCATTATGTGTAAGTAATAGGAGTCTATTGCGACTTTGTATTTGTACCATGCAGCTGAAACGTCAGTGAAAGTGTAGGCATGCAATTATTAAAATGAAAGAAGGGGAATACACTAGCGAGCAGGAAGATTCTTTGTTCGAACCTTTGTGTTACGTTGATCCGTAAAACTGAAAGGATATTTTATAGAAACACAACAATTTTTTTAAGAGAAAGGAAATTACTGTGTCTATAGCCTCAAGTATCTAATTTAGACATGGCATCAGATGTGTCATAAAACAAATTTAAAGGCAGGATATGGGCCGCCGCATAAAAACAAGATTGCTGAATAATTACCAAATTGGCTTCTACATTCTTAGATTTTTTTATATTTAATTCTACCTTCAAGGAGCATAACTATTTTGTTTTAAAATGTTTGTCTACTATAGGAACATTTAATTAAGTAATTTAAAAATCTACATATTATGGTAGGTACCTATTTAGTAAATAAGCTAAATTACCTAGGTGTGCCTAAGTGTGTGTGTTGACAGATTTCGAAGAACTTTAGAAGACAAAGCACAAAACTAAGATATTGTATATGGTTGTATATGGTTTATATTGAAGTAGTGTCCACAGCAGACTAGGGATGGAGCGAACTTGGATTTTGATATCGACTATCGATATCATTTATATATCGATATATATCGATATATCGATACTTCGATATATCGATATATTGAAATATTGAAATATCGAAATATCGAAATATCGATATATTGAAATATTGAAATATCGAAATATCGAAATATCGAAATATCGATATATTGAAATATCGAAATATTGATATGGAAAATATTGAGATAAAATATTGAGATTGAAATATTGATATATCGTATGAATGTATTAAATTGCTCCTAAAACTGCTATAGGAATTTCAAAAGAAAATGTAAAAAGAAATAACACAGCCGTTCCAAAATATAGGGTCACCGGCCAGATAAGAAAGAAAATGTGAATAATCTGAGAAATTGTCCATAAATCTTGTAAACGCTGCACTGCAAATATGAATTATTTTGCCATAGTAGGTATAAACTTCAATTAAGAACATAATTGTATACATTATACATAATACATAATATTATGTTATGTATATTATGTCGATTATATTATGTCGATACATAATTGTATCGAATATATCGATATTTCAATATATCGATATTTCAATATTTCGATATTTCAATATATCGATATTTCGATATTTCAATATTTCGATATTTCAATATTTCGATATTTCAATATATTGATATTTCAATATTTCAATATATCGATATATCGATATTTCGATATTTCAATATATCGATATTCAATATATTCAGGTATCGATATTTCGATTTTTTTTTTGATATCGATATATATCGATATATCGATATTTTCTCCATCCCTACAGCAGACTATGGAGACACAAAAAATACACGAACCAAAAATGACTACATCATAAACTTTGATCCTTCAATTTACTTGCATGGGACAAAACTATTGTCTGTAATGTGACAGCAAATACGACAACGAGGGATTACCTAGGCCATTTGTTTATGCTGATGTGTCTTTGACTGGGTGTAACTTTATTCCTCTCACTTATCAACAACTAAGCACACAACATAGATACCTTCTCTCTCTCTCTCTCTCTCATTCTATAAACTGGTTGAGAATCCTGAGCCAACGTATCAAAGCAAGATATTGTATACGTTTTCAAGCGAGAACATCATTATGCAAACGAAACGAACGGTTCTGGTATGCAATAAATCGCCTCTGACCACTCTCTTGACGACGATCCCAGAGTGGTCATGTGTTCAGGAGGAGAGAATGACCCCAAGTGACCATCGTGACTTGTAGAGGAGCAACACTTTCACTACTCTTCTTCCGTATGACGTGCGATTGCGAACCGATACCAAGCCACTGGACAATCATCACATTGCGCAACGAACATTTCTTTATTCTCAACCACAGAGATTTTTATAAATCATGATGAGGCACATTATTTGTTTGGAATACTTATAAAATAAAGTAGTATTATTTATACAAATTATATAAGCTTACACCATAGAGAGATTATTAAATAATATGTAGGTAGGTACTCATGTGGACTCGATAATTATTGAGCTCCATATTTTTAAAGGTCACTAAGATACAAAATTATGACCTCTTACCTTTAAAAAGTATTGTGATTATAATAAGCAATTTGCAAAATTCATCAACAGATAGGATAACATAGCAACACCCCCTCATTCTTCAAGGTAGCACAAGGTATTTATCATGACCCAGAAAAATGTAGGTGCACAATTCGAGGTCCAGTGGCAACATTGGTAGGAGCGCAATTGTTAGCTAGTAGCTACGATGTCGATGATTGACAGTACAATGGATCACAATCTAGCCGTAGTTGAAGCTTCAAATCATATGGACTTATCAGAGTTGAATTGGCGCTTATCATCTGTGAAAGTAATCTCAAGGTCAATGAAAGTAACAACATGTGGGGGTTATTTTTGTAAATACACCTCAATTGAGTAGCTTAAATGCTTTTTATTTTTTGCTAATCAATTTTAATGCAAGAAGCATTGGCATCTGGATGGGGGGGGGGGGATAGAGTTACGAGCGCGAAAAGAAATAAATGCCCCCCCCCCCCCCCCTCTAGATTATCTAGATCTACTCTCATTCTTCGATTTTTTTTTTAAAGATATTGATCAGACCAAAATTATAACCAAACAGATCCAAACAGATTTCTATTCAGATTGTACGTAAAATGACAGATTTTTATATTACCCCCTCGCTTGACAAGATCCTTGCGGTGGCGATTGCAAGAAGCTCATCATGAACTTCGCACTTCCTATTGATTTGTTTTCTTGTTTTTCTCAAATGGAGGATTTCCACCTTTCATCACTATCACACAACAATAGCTTGCAGTTGAAGACTTAGATGGTAAACATTTCCAGGAAGACTCCATAGAGTTGATTGAGTTGGTTCGTCGGATCTTCAGGTGAGATGTTTCCTCGTCATCGTCAATTACATGAGAAATGTTTTTAATTGTCATCCTATTGAGCGCTAACACCACACAGCCAAGTCATGTTGGAGAACCATAATTTAAAAAATCTAAAAAAATCTAGTGAATCTCACTTTTCCTACAATCCAACCGCAGACACATCATCAGTTTTATCTACACAAACCAAGTACATGCTCAACATGAAGGCAGGGAATATTTCATATTGCCCACTTCCTGTTTCGGCATGGGCACGAACCGCCGAATATTCTGATAGTCATAAAAGCTTCCTCATTAGTATTTTAGTATTTAAGACCGTATCATCAATAATCTCGATATAAAACCCAACACTTCTCACGGGTCAAGAACTTCGAACAAACGTAGAAGTAGATAAAGATTTTCTACATAGATTTGATATTAATTTGTATAGAAGCTGGATTCCTGAAATTCGAGATCTTTTTGTCATTCCAACAGTAAAATTACCTAACATACCTCGACGCAGACAAATAAAAACGGACAATTATTTTTCACATTACAACATTCTTAAAATCGCTAACTCATTAATATCAGGCAAACATTGCGACGCCAGCAAGCGTCAATTACCTAGTATTATTTCTAATATAATGACTCTTCTCGGTTTCAGTTAGCAAGCATCAGAACACATGCAAGACCATCGGGAGGCAGTGGTCCATGAACAACGGACACTGACAAGGCGTGTCAAAACTATTACTCTTTCACCTAGATTATGAAAATAATTAATGTGGCATGGACCTGCAATTAGAAGTGAAAGCCTAACTTCTAGTACTAGTAGTATTAGATTAACGAATACATTACACAATATTAAAAACTTATTATTCATCTATTGGTAAAGGAAAGAAGTGAATTATACAACTTCGTATTTGCTTTCGTAGAGTACACAACATATATGGAATATCTATTCATTATCATTAGACTCATAACCTAGAATCACTGATATGTTGGTAGACGTGGTTTGTAATGCTCCTGTGCAATTTGTCTTCACTCATTTGTGCAAAGTACCTCTACCTAGGTCATTTGTCTGCGAAGTGAGCGTGACGAGGTGGACTTAGCGAACGAGGCGAGTATTCCAATAGTAGGTTTGGAACAAGGGTTAACAACTCCGGAAATCTGGTGTACACTAGCCAAGAAATCTTTGAAAATCTTAGGAAATCTTGAAAATCTTTGGAAATCTTAGAAATCTTTGAGAACTGGAAAATCTTTGAAATATGAAAAATCTTCGGACATCTTCGGAAATCTTTGGAAATCTTTGAAATCAAAAAAATCTTTGAAATCAAAAAAATCTTTGGAAATCTTAAGAAATCTTCAACATTTTTGGGAAATTATTGAGATCTGGGAAATCTTTAAAATCTGAAAAATCTTCGGAAATTCTTGGAAATCTTCAAAAATCTTTAACAATCTTAGGAAATCTTGGAAATTTTTGGAAATCAAAGAAATCAAAGAAATCTGTTAAATCTAGGAAATCTTAAGAAATCTTCGGAAATCTTCAGAAATCTTCAGAAATCAGGAGATTTCTTAGATTTCTGAACAACTAATATATTACGGTTTTGAAATATCTCCTTCTTCAATGTAGGATTCACCAGTACACACACATTATAGTTACTATTTGTAAATTGGAATTTGTGTAATGGCAAGGCAATCATAAAAGTTATGCCAGTTTAACTTGATTTGCATAATTGCTTTATCGGCCATAAAGTTATACTTCATTGTGAATCCAGCCAGGGTAGTTAAAAGGAAGAATATAGGACAATTGTAATAAAACATTCATTGGATCATGAATGACATTTGTTCACCTTGTCGCTTGACGCATTCAGTTCATTAATCATTCCTTGGGCATTGGGCATTTAAAAGTTATAGAATAGGGCCTCAGATCGGCCGAGGGAAGAGATCGTGAGACTCCAAAATGACGATCAGTTCGAAAAATGTATTTTCTAGTATAATATGATCATGGATGGTCCTAACCTGATACCTGATCTCTGAAGGAAAACAATAAACTTAATCCGACCATGAAATTAATTTGCAGATGCTGTCGTAAATTAGATTGCACTTTGGTCCAATAAGTAATTATAAGCCTAATGTGAAAGATAAATACATAGTCTGACACATTTTGACACTGATAGATAACCTTCACACTAAACCTAACGTAGACTCGATTTAACCGCTGGCGAAACATTGTCGATAATTTAATCTGCTGCTGAGTACATGAATAACAAGTACAAATGAACACTTATTTAAACATCTAAATATCGCAGCAGATTCGAGAGGTCCACACGCCAAGGTGATGGGATCAATTCACATTTTGTAACAAATAGTACTTAGGTACATCTTTCAGTCCAAATGAGTGTGTAATCCCTAATACTTTCCCTTATCAATTAATTTACAGGTTAACAAGATATTAAGTAAATGATGATAACACGTTTTTGTGTACTACCTGTCAGACCATCTGACTTATTCCAACCCAAAGTTATATTTTGTAATTACTGTTATATCTAAACATTTTTTTTTAAGCGGGAAGGTTACAGCAAATCCAAAATTAAGAGCTCAAGAAACGTACTTAGGGCCGGTCTTTCAATGCCTTGCTAACTTTTATACAGTCAATTAGGACTATACTGCCATGGCAACAACCAATGACATTCCTAGAATGACCGCTAACTAACTGCTAAGAGCTAATTGAGACTTTATCAGAGTACCTATTGAAAGACCGGGCCTTAATTTGAAGAATTTAGGATTTGCACCAAATGCAATATTTATCAACACAAATCCTTTACCAAATTCCCGATTTTATTTGTCACTGAAAACTAATGTTGCTGCGAATGCGATAAACAAAACAAACAGAAGTTTAAAGTAAATTCCAACACAGGCAATTACTTACTTGCAGTGATGATTCCAGGCATACCCAAGGGGGGGAGGGGCAAAGCCACCCCTTGGACCTATCAGTGCCCCCCTTGGAGAGTTTTAAAACGAAGTTAAATTATAAAATATTCCGTGAAACCTTCTATATAGTGTCCCTTCTATCGAAATTTTAGAGGGAAAAAAACGAAATGTCGGTGTTTTGCATTTATCATATTCCGTTTTTCAACAAATTGAATAATATTGCTTCCGAGAAATTCAGAAATCCCGATAAATCCAATCCAGAAATTCAAAATTTTCCCGGGGCTATGCGCCCCGGACCCGCATAATGTCAGTCCCCTCTTTGTTTTCATGTGTATTTTGTGAGTGGGGACATGTTTGTAATTTTCAGAGAGTCATTACCGTTTTGCATATTAAGTTGCTGTGCCCACCCTAAAATTTGCTTTGCCCCCTCTTGTGAAAAATGTCTGAAATCATCACAGTTTACTTGACACCAACACTAGACCATTGAATGTGATGCAAGACATCTTTTGATGCTACAGAACTGTACTACTTGAGCGGATTGGTTGATGATTTCGTTATAGTCATGGGTTTTATACATTTTCTTTGAGTGTTATCTCAGTTTATGGACCCAGGACCAGCAGGTACTAAAATAAGTGAAAATGAGTTAAAGAACTCAGATTCGTAGTTTCATGTTACTCATTGTACATGACTTGGCTGGCCTTTTACATATTTTATTGTTTTTTGTGGGTAATGCAAATAGGTATAATGTAGTGTATTTATTGGACATTACTCATTACACCCATCTGTGATTTCTTTCTGATTTGTTTGAACCAATAATTAATAATTACTTAGTTAATTCCGCATTTGAACTTGCGCAAGTTCCAATTTGGCGGTTGTGTGAACAATTATATTTTGAATTAATTAATTGTTTTGTTTTGTTTATTGCGAATAAGTTATTGAGTAATGTGGGGCATTCATATTATTATTATTTTATAATCTATTATAAAAACAACTACCTAATCGTAGTGTTTTGCAAGTAGCCGAGTAACACAACTGACCCACAACTCTGTATAAAAATACACAAATTACACACAATAATATAATTTAAAAAATCAATAAATCATAGGAAATGTGAAATAAAAATATTATATTCTCCATATTGTTTTCATGTCATATCTTCGCATATTGTTTTTGTCTCTGTGTTGCTTACAGAAAAGAATACATGGAAATTGGAAAGATATAGCTAATAAATACACCTGGGGAAACACTGCCATTCAATATAATTACTTGTATTTACAGATGATTTATCAGTAATTGAATAAATTGCCACTATTGATTGCAAGATAATAGAACTGATCACACCATCTCTTCGCATAGATCTTCTGTTATGTCACTGATTTCACAGATACAGCATCAACTATCACTAACACCTCATTCCCCCCCCCCCCCCCCCCCCCACACACCAGCTATTACTCTATTAGACTGTCCAAATCCTAACATGTGATAGTTCCAATGCATTATAATTTATAATCACGAAGCATCAATAAGCAATTGTACTCTATTAGTTGTTGCATGAACTGTTTTTTTACTCAGATGTCAAATAAAGTATCCGAAATTAAATAATTTTCAGAATTAATAGAGGACATTAACTCACTTCAGGATCTATCTTAAATTAAACAGCCTCCAGCTTCGATAAACAATAATTCGATACTCTGCTAGCTGATTTATGTGTTTTGAATAGAATTGATTGAGTAAACATGAAAAGTCGCTCGTTGTTTGAAGCCTAAGAATTGAAATATAAACCTACTTGTCTGGCAATATTCTGATCGTGATGTTGAAATTATTGATCTGAGATAGATCGATGCACGAAGGAGTAAAATGACCATCGAAAAAAACTCGACACGTACGCCGGTTAAAATTAAGGCCAAGGATAAGAATTGTTGTCGAACTGAAATTAATTTTGAATCATATGGAGCTAATGTGTATACACATCATGTGTTTACTAGTACAAAAATACAGATAACATCTTGGATAAATGTACCATTAAATGAACGGACCATTAATATTTGCAATTTATCAAACTATCGAATACTCTTATGCGTGTTTACAGTTTTAGTTGTAGCTCTTTGCCTGAAACAAAAATCAAAACTTGGCACAATTTCCTTCTAAGAGCAGGTGGAGGAATACAACATCTTCTTTCGAAAAATCCTTTGTTTATTGCATGTGTTTTGAGTTTGGAAATTTTATAAATGTCAGACCTCTTAGTACGATCAAGAAATAAGAATATTTAACTTGGCTATTTATTATGAACTTGATGTGTAAATAATCTCTTTGCCAGGGGCAATATTCGAAGAATATTATTCACAATAATATTCACATATTGCAATATTCACAATTGATGCAGAGAGTTCTCTCTTCTTGAAAAAGTAAAATTTCGAAAATAAAACAATTTGCTAACAAGTATTATTTAAAAAAGTTTCTTACATTTCCTAGTAGAAAGCATCTTCGTCGCTTACCTACTTTGTTTCTCATCGATATAAAATAATATCCATTCCATTATGGTCATTGAATAAATGTCTAGTATTGTCCAGTACTGCAATTGCTCGTCTCTGACCCCCGAGATGAGGTGTGTGTCGGCACGAAGAGGTCAACACGAGAGGTCAACCATGCAAGTTGTCTGTGGGTCAACGATGTGAGAAAGTGATCGCGTCTCAAACTAGTCAACAATCCATTTAATTCAACTTGTCTCAACATTACATTACACCGATCACTTACCTTGCTTACCTGTGAGTGCTTCACATGTATACCGAAACTATCCAATTACAGTGTTAATAACGTTGTAATTTAATATGCTATGAAACGACGCATTGCTAAAGATGAGTCTTGCCTTTTGCTTGATCTATTCTATTACTTGATATTGCATAATCTCATTTCAAATGACATTCACTTTTAGGATTCGGTATGTTGACCTCGGTGGTCAAAAGACCTCGATTGACCTATGAAGATGGCACCACAAGTTTGAAACAAGATTTTGCTTGTGTACCTACCTGTTCAACTTTATGATGCGATTTATTAGAAAGAAAGAGCGGCTTGCGAATAAATTATAATACAGTTCTAGGAATCTGTAGGTAAAAGCATAGAATAATAAAGTTCTATGGTAAAAGCAATCAAAAGATCCACGACTTTAGACAAGTTTAACCGAAAAATAGTAGATGTTTGTAGCTAAAGTTTAGATTTTGGAAGATCAAAGGTTGTGAAACAGGTAAAAGGTAGTTTTAAATATGTTTTAAAACTAGTGATCGAGATCTCGTTGTGTGAAGATTTGCGGGTTATCTGAGTTTAGCTGAGGCCAAGGAATGCCATTAGACACGCTGCACGGAACTCTTAATTGTATAGATGATAGTAATTATACCCAGAAGCGATTGCTAATTAAGGTGCAAGAGAATGCACATGGAAACACTTCTACGTTTAACTTGTGTGCGAAAAAGAACCGTTCATTCATTTACCAGATCGCTTTCTGTATCTTCCTCAAATAGGTTATTTAAGAATTTCGACGCTCCCAGTCCCCCCGCCGAAGTGCCTTCAAAATACGGCCCTTTCGCTTTGAGCTCCTCTTGCCAGCACGGTATTTTGTGATATTTTAACACAAGAAAAACGATTTTGTGATCATAAAATGGCAATTTCTGCTGGAACCATTGCTTTCTTCAATCAGTTTCTTAATTTTAAATCTTCATTATCGTTATCTTGATAAATCCTGTTTGCAGTTTCAACTAGCAGTTTTTCCACATTCCATGAACAATCCATGCAAACTTCCATGCATTGAAGTACTTTGATACGGCTACCCAACGGCTGGTGTGTTGGATACCTCGGTTCTCGTTAGATCACCGAGGTTAAGCAACATTGAGCGCGGTCAGCGGTTGGATGGGTGACCATTCAACTCTGCCTTGCCAGGTTGCTGCCGTTGGGCCAGAGAGACTGGGGTATTTGGGGGTTAGTGTGACGACCTCTCTCCACCTGTTATCAGTCTCTCGACGGCGTGGGTTGTGGAGGCCCGTGCTGTGAATGTTACACCGTCCTTCGGAAGGGACGTTAAGCCGTTGGTCCCCTTGGTATCTTTCGTCAGGAGTAGGCTACATGCCGGTACCGGGTTTCCTCTCCTCCCTTCTTTATTACATTCTCACTAGTGGAGCCTCGGCTCCGTTGAGAATATAGGCTTAATAATAATAACCTAACCGGTGCAATTAGTCTAAAAATCTGAGTCTATCACCACCCAAAGAAATTGTTTCTCGATTGTTTCCCAATAACTTTAAACTTATAAATTTGGTTTGGGCACCCGCTTGTTCAGTGGTGTAGTCCTGAAAAAAATGACCCGGGATGGAAAATAAAGGGGGTTGGAAGCGAAGCCCAGGTAATTCGTTTTGGTGCATTATAAAGGTTACCCGACAAACTTTTTGTACGTAATTGAAGTCTTGAGTAGGTACTCTCTATTTCTTTACTTTTCCAGACATTTGTTGTAATTTTTTTCAAAGTTAGTCATTTCATGCTTCAATACAACTCAAATTCTAAGATTGAAAGTTTTCTTAGCAAATCGCAATAGAATGCGATCCTAACGTCCATGATGCGACCTAATTATATTCACCGGTCCAAAACAATTGTGTTCGCATGCCCTAATTCTACGCTTGTTCACAGCGTCCTGCGCTTCTGTACCACTGGCAAAACCCCAGTATACAGCAGCAGTTGTTTGGAAATCATTGTCATAGTTATCATAAAAAACAATAACAATTCATTTATTTCGGTACATTGCGATCGCCTTATCTTGATGATCTAATCTTTCACAATAGATTTAAAGCACACGGTAATTTCCATAGAATGTTCTTTTTCACAACCATTGTGTCTTATCACGATTGACGATTTGCAATTTGGCATGAAGAGGCGACATGCAGTGTGCATTACAGTGGCACGTGCAGAACTTTCGATAGCAGTCCATCCATTGAATAACATCTACTCAAATATACTCAGTAAATATTCCCAATAAAACAATATGTAAATGGGTGCTAAGTATAAAACAATGAGATGCATGTATTTATTTTAGTGCGATGACGTTACTAGAATAGTTCGTTAAAACACAGTACAACATCAACCACATCCTTCTCTAGTCAACAAACTCGGTACATTTAATTGTCTTTCTAATTACATAGGTTTATTGTATTGTTCATTTTAGTTAATTTCCATTTTGTCGTTGTTTAGTGTTGTTGACAGTAGGTTTTCCAGTTAAGGAAGTTTGCTGAGGATTTGGATAAGTAAATTGTAAGTTTACGGTTGTTATGAATGAAACTTAATCCTCAGCTAATTACAAGAACTAGCAAATAGTTTACGCCTCAAGGAGTTTGATAAGAAACTCATGTGAAGAGAATATACTTGACCATGATCTTGCTTATCATTTTCTTGATATGCTTACCCTTGTCAACAAAACATCGTACAAGAGGTGAAAAAATAGTTACCTGAATAATTCTTTAAACGTTTTAGAAAATTTAGAGAGAAAAATTGTTTCATAAGTGAGTGTAACTTTTACAGGATGTTCACATGATCAGTCTGATTGTATATTAGTAGCACTTTTTCATTTTTGCTTATGCATCGTTAATTAGGCACCGGTTATTCAACAAAACCGCGCAAAACTATGAAATTTGCGATACGATTGGAGACCAAACCCGTAAACCAATTGATCTCAAATTTTAATCATGATTATATGAAAGACAAACTTAGGGTATCCCTTGGCTTGAAATTTAATTTTGTACGGCGTCCAGGGAGACGAGAAAATAGCAAATTTTTCACCAAAAATCCACTAATTATTACTAATTAACGAAACAAAAAATTAAAAATGTACCAAGGGATATCCCTAAGTTAAAATTTCAAATAATTTGGTCTACCCATTTCGTCTCCAATCGTATCGCAAAAAGTGTCTACAAAAAAAGCAACAAAATCGCTCGCGCTTGCAGCACCTTAATGAACGTATGTGTATTAAAAATATGATTTACGGATGTATTATTTAAAGTTAATTGTGTTCTAAATTCTTGATTGCCACATTTCAAACGAAAGTGAAAAGAGTTTTTCCACTTGCAAAATTAGCTGTAGAAATGCAAACATTCCCGATGAACACTTGACGTTATATTGACCAATCTGATCGCTAATGGTGGAGGCTTTCCACCTCCGGCGGTCAGTCAGTTAGAGGTTGACCTTCGATCGCGTTGGTCACAGAAACGCTGGCTCAAGGACAGAGGCTGTTCCGGTTCTTACGACGGAGATCTTTGCGCACACCTGATTGGTAGTTCCATACGATCAAATGCGTAGAAGTTGAACCATCCAGGACCCGACACCGGAGAACTGCTAATGGGAACTACAAGAGGTGAAACATATTACACAACTCTCAAACAACAAAAGATGTTCTCCATCCAGACGTAAGGTCACAACACGCACAATCGTTGACCTATGAACGGTACTTGTACTAATCTGTGCTGTGCAGAAGATTGGTGTTCTGTCACGATGTGGCAGCACGAGAGGAGAGCGTGATAAGAGTAAAGACCTCCCTTGCAGCGTCTGTCTGAGATGTTGAGAAGATCCGGGTGACTCCAAGCCTTGGCTTTGTTGTCAGGAGTTCGAAGTTCGATTCGACGATATGCACATACTCGATCATCGTCGGACAGAGCGTAGTAATTTATTATAATAAATCTCTTTTATTGAATTCCACGGTGATAAATTATTTCAAATACTTAACACCAATCGCGACTTCCAATTAATGTAACATAATATCATTTATATTCATCAGTCTTTCTCTATGCGACAGGGTTCGAGTGATATGCATATTTTATTTATTACCAGGATTACTTCATCAAAATGACCTGAATTCAGCGCTCGATGACCACACCTCCTCAGGTTCATATGACCTTGAAACTGGTCCGGTTTGTTAATCTTTGACATACTGCAATAAAATGTACAGTCAATAAGATCCTATTTCTTGCATTGTTCTGCATCGAGAGATTGGCATTAGGCGTGGTGTCCAGCTAAGAAGGTGGCTAACATTTTGTCGTGGACGAATCTCTTCTTTTGACCACACCCGAGCATCAGCTCCCTCTGGGATGAGAGCCTCCAGATCAAAAACTGTTGATAGCAAGCGACCTTCAGTTGGACCGGCGGAAAAAAGTCAAGTGAGAAAAAGAGAAGAAAACGATATGTAATGCGTCGAAACAAATATTTTAGTAGAGCGAAGAGGTCACAGAATAGACATCATTATCTCGAACTAATAAGGCAGTAGTGCTCGAAGCTCGATATAAAAATAAAAACTAATTTCAATTGATAACGCCATCTGTCATTCAATGTGTATTTGCATTTGGTAGGTACACATTTCAGAAGATACGTGGCTGTGCCCCAACACACAAATGTATTGTTTAATAATTTGAATGTATTATTTTGTAGTATTTGAAACCCACACAATTTGACATGCGAGTTCTGCATGATTTCACACTTAGATCTGTGGGGTGATCACATTTACACCATTGTGAAGGGTTGAGGGGAGGGGGGGAAGCAATTTCCAAAATACATAATTTTAGATGAAATTCTGAAACAGAACATCAATCGAGGGGGAAAGTGCGACAGAAAACATTATGTTTGGTTTTAATAGATGTGTTCCAGCAACTTGCAAGACAATATTTTGGATTTTTTTTACAAAATAGAAAATAATTTGGTTAATGCAAAGACAACTTTTAGAGTAAATACCTAGTCAGAATAACAATTATGTAACATGAAAAAATAGAGGTATTTTCTAAAAGTTCCCCGTTTACAGCATTTGTCTGTGGTGTATGTAGAAGTCTCAAATGTATTACAACAGTCTGGTTTCCAGGGGCAAGCCCCCCCCCCCCTGCCGGCGCCCATGGGCCATTAGATACTAGCATTGAGTTTTGATGGAAGGTGGAAGAGGAATTTACTGCAATAAGTAATTAACACTGTCATATAGACAATATTGTTCTATTTTACTCTTCTTCAGATTCATTACAAATGTTAGAAACAGAGTAGTAAGTAAACCAGTCAAAAAGATTGCAAAACTTGAATAATGTTATATTGACAAATAGCATAATGGTACTGATGATGGAATCTTCAATAGACCTATGAAATCACTTCTTTATCAATTATCACTTATCAACTAAAGAGAGATTCGAATGTACCTACTGAAAAAAAATACCATTAACAGAACATGCTGGTATTTTCATATCCTACTCTACCTACCACTAATCAAGTCAACCATATGACCTGAATGAGTGATGAGTAATGACAGTATGAATACTGCTTAAAAACTTCCACAAATATATTACATTGTTTTTCACATTGTTATTGAAAATTAACTGGTCTTCTAATTAAATGCATCAATGCCCTATGGTTATGCTCAGTTGAGAAATCAGAATGACAATAACTGTAAATTATATGACACAGCAAATGAGTAATTAAAGAAGCAATATTTCGAGCTAGATGTTTAAAGATGAAAACTAAATGGAAAATAATTCAGTCAACGTCAATTCAATACAAAACTTAAAATATTAATGTTGAATTACATTGAAGTTGAATGCAGAATGATGGGTTTGGTTGTCGTACCTCCAAGCCCAGAAGTAAACGCCTAGATCAAGAACACCATGTCATCAGCCATCATAACTTGGTTGAGAGCATCCATGCGCGCGATGGCCGCCTTCACTTCGCCATCACTCATGGGCTGGTCACCGAGATTCTGGTTCACGAACTCCGTGATGCGCTGCAGAGGCAGATTCTGTGTTCGATCCTCGCGGAATACTTTCACCAATCCGGTCTTGAAGATCTCGAACCTGCAAGGAAGAAAACAGAGGTTCATTCAACGACTCCGTTCAACAATATCAATCATTCTACATCTATACTATGGTGGGCTATCACACCCTCATGTGGCAGTGGAATCTTTCAGCAAAACAACTATTTTGAATATATTTCTAATGTTGAGTACCTACATAACTCCTACAGCACTTAAAGCTAACTTCCTTTCCAAGTCAAACAACATATTTACATCTAAGCAATATTTGAAATATACTTTAATGTTATGTTATCAAAGTAAAACAATATCGTTCTACTGGTGTGTTAAGGTGGAATGGACTACAGGTAGGTATCGATTTTATAGTAACATATCAACATAGACCAACAGAAATTTGAAATTACATAATTCAAACTATTAATTAAACTGTTTTGATGTCAATGTCAACTACGACAGGTAGCATTGCTAATCAAATAAAAACAAATCTATAAAATTTAATTAATTTTAATTGAAACTTACCTAATTGAAGTAAATTTTAAAGTAAAGAAATTCAGTCCATTCAGTCTATACTCCATGCATTTCTTCCCATCAATTACCTTTTTAACCAAACCCCTTCCATTCACTAGCTATGTTTGGTTGTTAGTACCCGATTAAAAGAATGACAAAGCACAACACGTTTCCAACAAAAGGCAGAAAGTGGACTAGGTAAGTTGTGCACAAAGTTACTGATTGATAAGATAAAGACTTTAAAGTTCCACTTTTTTTTTTTTTTTTAAATTTCATTTATTTTGTCTTTTATTGATTGCACAATAATACATACAAAATACAATCAATATGGCGAGGTTCCACCTCAGTGGCTCTTCCACCTAACCATAAAAAGAGTCTGTTGGGCAGATTTACAGCAAGGTAGTTTACCTGTCATCAGTGATGTGAGCAGGCTCTTCGGGCTGCGATGGCTCACTGGAAGCATCGGTGGCTTGACTGCGCGTTACTCGACTGCGCTTGGCCGGTTCCTCTGGATCATCTTCGTCAGAATCATACTCGTACGGATCTTCTGCACGGCGGGCCTGCACAATCAAGGTCATTCGTCAATTACTCGACATATATACGCCACAGACTTCGACTTGGTTCCTGGTTATCTAAATCCAGAGCTGGGCCCTATTCTAGAACTTTAAAATTCCCAATTCTGATGGAATCCATCAGGAATGGAATTGGGAAAACATTCTAGAATAGGCCGCCTGATCAAATGCAGAAGCAGAGTTGGTAGAAAAGGCAGGGATGTGACAATGCAAACGGCCCCGATAATCAAGTGAAAAATTAACTGATTATTAAAAAAAAGTGGTACACGGCCACGGGTACACGTGGTACACGGGCATTAGTCCCGGGAATAATGGCATTCAGGGCCATTCTGCCCCTATTTAAGGTGGGGCAAGCGCGAGCGATTTAACTGCTTTTTGTAGACACATTTTTGGATACGATTGGAGACACAATGGATTGACCAAATGATTTGAAATTTTAATCATGATTAGATAAAAGACAAAATTAGGGTTATCCCTTGGTACATTTTTAATTTTTTGTTTAATTAATAAGTAATAATTAGTGGATTTTTGGTGAAAAATGAGCTATTTTCTTGTCTCGCTGGGTGCTGTATAAAATTAAATTAAGAAAATGTGCCAAGTGATAACCCTAAAGGCCGATGCACAATTGACGCAGACGGACGACGTGGACGGACGACGGAGACCGATACAATGTTAAAGTCGTCGTCCGTCCGCGTCCGATTGTGAACAGCCAGAGTGAATATGTCATCCCTAAACACCGTATCCGTCTCCGTCGTCCGTCTGCGTCAATTGTGCAATGATTAAAATTTGAGATCAATTGATTCACGGGTTTGGTCTCCAATTGTATCGGATATTTCATAGATTTTAGCGGTTTTGTTGAATAACCAGCGCCTAATTTACAATGCAAGAAGCAAAAATGAAAAAATGCTACTAATATACAATCAGAGGGATCATGTGAATATCCTATCAAAGTTACACCCACTTATGAAACAATTTTTCTCTCTTAACTACGTACTAGTATTTGTATGTTTCCTTTTTATTTATAATAAAAAAATCAATAAAAAAACCAAATATCTGTTAAGAAATCGTTTTTGTTGAATATTGAGGAAATGTACCCTGCAACAATAATGTTTGACAACTGTGTACAATGTGTAAACTCTACCTTGGCTGCCTCTCGACGAGCCTTCTTCTTCGCTCCTCCCTCATCATCACTCTCATCTGCCGAAGATGCTTCGTCTCGGTCCTCCTGGCTGGCATGGCGACGCCTCTTCTTCTCCTTCTCCAACACCTGCGCACGAGAGTAGATCTGTACTTTCACGTCACATTCATACATACATTCACATGATAACATATCCAGGGGAAAGAATTTCAAATACAAAATGTGTGATCATATTTTTTAATGAAGATTTATACTATAGTAATATTAAATCAAAATGTGTAAGCCCACATGATGAAAGCTGGAGTGTACTTGCTGATGATCAAGTAAAATAAACATCGACAGTGCCTAAGCAAAATTTTATAATATAAAAGGAAAAATACATCTTGTGTATACAAAAAACATAGCATTATTTTCGTTTTAACTGAGCTGAGAATAAACCACAGAGTTGGAATTTGTTAATAATAATGGTACCAACGAGACCCATTTATTTGATTTAAAACGTACCTTCTTGAAGTACGCGAACTGCACCAACTCGATGGCTGCCTGAGCGTCTTCTGCTGTGATATTTCGGGACAATCGAGCCTTGGCATGAGCTGTTGCCAGACGAATCAGCGTCTCCAGCGTTCGAGCAGTTACAGGCTGAGTCTGTATCAAATAATTCAGTCATTAGCACGTTGCACTGTGAAGTAATCAAGGTAGTAATAATAATAGAGTTGGGAGATGAAATTACCCTGGCAACATCCGAGTCCATGGAGTCCTGCGACCGGACGCGAGCAAACTCTTCAGCAATCGCAGTCGACGCTTCTTCAGTCAGCTTCGGCTTCATGCACTTGGCAATGTGAATATATTTACGCATGAATTTGATGCTGATGATCTTGTCCCTGGAAAAAAATTATCATATTCATGGATAAAGTACAAATAGGTGATAATCTCATTCTAAACCAATAGGTAGATAAACCAAGTATTTCTCCACAATGACAAAACAAATGGGGAAAATTTATCTTTAATGGTTTTTGTAGTAGTGAATAGATGACATAAAATAGATCAGAGGTAGGATCATATAAAATTACAACTCCTGGAGTGAAAATCTTCTCCTCTTATCCGAGAAGGCCGTGAATAACATTGACCAATTCAATATCATCGGGCGACAGTGAAAACCCCAGAGAGGAACCAGATGATGTGCGAGAACTGCATTAAGTAACAGTAGATACTTTCTACCTTTTCATAGTTTGGACTTTTATAAAGTCAGTTAGTTTTCCCTTCGAAAGGTTCCCATGGCTTATAGATAGTTATATTGAACTAAACAAAATGTTCGTGATCTTTTTCATGTGATGGCATGAACTATTTACTAAATCAGTTAATTTCCATAATTTTCATATTAGCAAAGCATTTTACCTGGTTATAACCAGTCATTTTCTCTGTCCAGTACAGGTGATAAACCACACACATTGTGATTTTCAATAGCAAAAACTGGAAGTTATTCGATGGTCATCATGATTCATAAATCATGATGATTTAGGAGTCACACAATACATTAACAGTAGTTTTAGACTAACTACTGAATGTTGAGCTCAGTATCCACAGAGCAAAAGTAACGTTTGTCACTTGATGGACTTTAAGCATTGAAGTTGCTTTACTGTCACAGGTTGCTGGTTGTTCCACGCAAAGCATCGAGGCACTCTGTATGTTCACATCTGAGAGAAGTCCTATGCTGAGTGGGATTCTTAATACACATCCCACCATACTATGAGCTGTGCGGTTCAAGATCGACGAGACACTGATAGTTCCGGATATTTCTCACAGAAGAGTTGATGCAATTTAAAGAGTGTCAAATTGGGAGTTAAACATTCTTCTTGTGAATAGTTATTCTCTTGACGAGGCAAGGCATGCGGCCTGTTGTGGTGCTTTCCCCTCATGTCAGTAACATCAACTAAGACATCATCCTTCTTCATTTTTATCTGTAAACACTGTATTCTCCTCGGTGTTGTAGCCAAAATATTACAAAGTGTCTTAAGGCAAACATGGACGTTTCGTTTCCCAATTTTAAGAGAGTATTTGAATGAAACCTGTCGCCGGAATTCAGCTTTCTTCA
Organism: Leuctra nigra; assembly: GCA_934045905.1. NCBI lineage: Eukaryota > Metazoa > Arthropoda > Insecta > Plecoptera > Leuctridae > Leuctra > Leuctra nigra. The sequence continues at coordinate 27,485,601 of OW203761.1, read as the reverse complement.
CTGTTCTTCTCTTAGGCACCTCCATAGTCATGCAGTGCTGCACAAGAAACACTGACTGCTCGTTGTGAGTCTTGCTTCGGAATGACTCAAATAGATGGGATTTCTCATCGAACGTTAACAAGTTGCACTGATATCGGCATTTGCAAATTGTACCCTACAACAACATTAGAGCATTAGCACATTGATTGTATTTACTATTGAGTGCATTTCCTTGCTATGATCACCTACCAATTTGTTACAGTACTACCCTTTGAAATACCTCGAAACAAATGAAAATAACACAAAACCCCTTTCATTTATTTGAGATGCGATCAAAATACTTCTCCTGCATAACTTTGGAAGATTTTGACAAGTTTTCATATAATTTTTCATTGTCATCTTGCAATTCTTATCTCCCCTGAATTAAATAGACAACATCATAAACTATCAGAGCTCTCTGGCGGGAGAAATATCGGCGCGCATTGCCTATCGGGTACCTGGTTCAATCCAACCTGCAGTCTCTAAGCGTTGTCTGTATACATCTCATATGATTAGGTATAAATTCAAGTCTGTACGACATTGAATAAATGAAAACTATTTGAACAACTTGTTCTTAGATGTAAACAAATCCAATAATTATGAATAAAATATAATATCGGGACATTTCCATGTCAATTAATGAGATAATGGTGAATTTCCTTTTGAATGACGCTCCTCAGCCAATGAGAGCCGAGCATTCTGCTCTGGAGCTGAAGACTGTAGGTTAGTCACGCCCCAAATGCACCGCCATATTATGGTTTCGGCGCATGCGAAGTAGGTTTGTGATGTTGTCTATTCATTTCTACTACAGCTCATGTGTTATTGGCCAACTCAAGTGTGTGACACAAGCTGCTTAGATAGGTAGGAACTTACCTTCCTATTAAAGAAGGAAGATGAAACTATGCAAGATCCCAAAACTATACTGTATGACGATCAAACTTGGTTCAGAGATGGTAAGATATTATTGCTTAAAATCTAATCATGGATCAGTGAAGTAAGAGTAAGGCTGGTAGCAGGGCAACAATCAAAAGTTCGCAGCCAAATACCCAGTCCCATGTTGGTATGGGAAACCAGTATGCAAACTAATGAAAGTGGGGAATGTTTTTGACAATTTTGATTCTCCTAATTTAGGTCATTGTCCATTCTGCACATTCTCGTACCATATAATTAACCTAATAGAGGGGTGGTCTCCATGGCTACTTAGGGAAAAGGAATTTAATAAGACTACTAACTTCAAACAACATCATAAACAACAACACAACATAACTATGAATTTTGGAAGTGCTTAAAATTGAGGTTATGTAAGGGTACTGTTCACCCACCTCGGTTGGTCGTTGTAGTTCGGCCACTTCAACTCCTTTGCGATTTGTGTATGCTTTGCCTGCTTCTTTAAATCTTTTCCTTTTATTATCACTCCATTCCGGATTTCGATTTTTTATTGTCTTTTCTTTAATTACCTCTTCAACATAAGCTGCACTCATCTCAGTCATGTCTAGGGCAGCCATTTTTAAAGGTATGTACAGCACAGGACAAAAAACCTTCTCACAACCAGCTTACAATGAAAACAGCCACGAAACCTCGAATTTACATTGTAAAACTCAAATCCAAAATGCATGGGACTCCGAGTTTAGTTTTCAAACAGTGCGGTGTACAGGAATATGTTACTTGTCTGTAACTTCATTCATGTAACTTTTGCAATGTACATATATTGTACAATCACTGTAGGTATGATCAACTAAGCATAAAGGTAAGTTTACAGCTCGGCGTTCGTTCGACGCTCAGCGCTCGCCGTTGAGCCTACCGATTGGCCAACGCCGAGCACTGGCGTTCAAGGTCGAAGATAAACCATGTTCATCCTTCAGCGCTAAGCGTCGAGCGTCAAGCTGTAAACGTACCTTAATGCCACAGATTAGATGTGCCACTCGACATTGTTATCATTTAGCATTTTTATCCCATAAGAAATTTGCCAAGTTGGTGGCCCCATGGGTAGGTATTTGAAATTTAGATAATCATTTCAATTTTGGAATATAAATATCATATTATGGAATATGCAAAAATCAAAAAATTATAAATTTAAAAATTATTTTTTAACTTACAATCATTTTTAATTTTTATTTTTATCATTTTTTGGTAGATTCATTAGTTTTTAAGGCAAGTACTAAATTGTGTGCGTTACAGTGACGACAAGATTATCAGCGCTCTGCGATGAGATAAAAGAGTGCATATTTTTAAAATACGAACTATAATTAATAAATCAAAAAAATCTTCAAAGATACTAACTATAAATGAATAAATGTCCCAATTGGACCACTCACTTGTCAGTTCCAAAGTGAGGGATATTTTTCCCTTCTACATATCAATCAGGCCTCTTTTCCATAAAACTCCATACACCAATATTTTATAAATGAATTAGGTAACATACATGCTTTTTATTTTATTACACATTGTCTAATCGCTTGCGTTATTGTTTCCTTTATAATTTATAACATTTATAGCTTGTAAGTTGCAATCTGTAAGAATTTTGTACTTGATCAAAACTCAAAAGAGTTCAAAACAAACATGCAAAATAACAAAAAAGTATGAAAAGAAATAATTTGTAAGTCTGCTATCTAATTAATTTAAAAAAATGCTCTAGATCATTCTCTCTGTAATGTAACATGTTATAAAAGGCTATTTATGTATGGTTTTGATTTAGAATTAGTTTGTACGTAAACCACACAATAATAATGCAATCCTCATTATTAGTAGTTAAAAAGGAACTTGGCTGTTGGACATCAATGTGTCAATGAGACAGATTAGGCACTACCGACATACAGTCTAGTTTAGACTACATATTGAGTTCGTATCACAGAGCAAAAGCATAGATCAAGTTTTTAAGAACAGTACTGAGGTTGGACTTGAGGAGAATCTCAATTTTCATATCAATGTCGATATATTTTCACAGGTTGCTGCTGGTTCACATCTGAGAGTGGGCTTTCAGTGCATATCCCACAATATTATAAGCCACTCAAGTTGATAGGTCATGATCGACGGGTCACCGACAGTTCCGGGAATTTCTCACAAAAAAGTTGATGTGATTGAAAAAGTGTCAAATTAGGAGTCAAATATTCTTCAGATGACGTATCTTGGGAATTACTACTCTCTTGACGAGGCAAGGCATGCGGTCGGTTGTGGTGCTTTCCCCTCATGTCAGTAACATCAACTAAAATATGATCCTTCTTCATTTTTGTCTGTAGACACTGTAGTCTGTTTGGTGTAATAGTCAAAACATTACAAAGTGTCTTAAGGCAAACATGGACGTTTCGTTCCCCAATTTTGAGAGAGTATTTGAATGTAACTTGTCTTCGGGATTCAGCTTTCTTGACTGTTCTTCTTTTAGGCACATCCATAGTCATGCAGTGCTGCACAAGAAACACTGACTGCTCGTTGTGAGTCTTGCTTCGGAATGACTCAAATAGATGGGATTTCTCATCCAGAGTTAAGGAGTTGCACTGATATTGGCATTTGCAAATTGTACCCTACAAAACCATTAGAGCATTACATTAGCACAGTTATTGATGGTGTTTATGATTGTGTTTCTACTGTTAGACTCTCTTGACATATGTTTTAAAAAACAGCCAATGAATCCATTGAGAGAATAGGTATGATTATTAAATTAAATATGTGGACTTTTTACCAAGGTGGTGCACAGAGATGCTGCATTGAAGCACTGTTAGACACTGTTTTATAATTTTTCATAGATTTTAAACAAAAATTAATAGATTTAAAGAAATATTGCCCACAATGGGCAATATGGTCAGGTCAACGCACACCCTAGGTACTACCTTAGTACTACCAATGCGAAAATGTGGCTGTCTGAATTTTAAAAGTACCTATTGAAAAGTGAGGTTATGTACAGGGCCACCCACCTCACTAGGTCGGCTCAGTTCGGCTTTTTCGACTCCTTTGCGATTTGTGTAAGCTTTCCCAGCTGCTTTCAGTCTTTTCCTTTTATGGTCACTCCATTCCCGACATTGATCTTTTGCTTTTTCTTCTTTCATTACATCTTTAACAGATGATACACTACATCCAGCAATGTTAATAGCAGCCATTTTCAAAAGTACAGCAAAGTTAAAAAAAACTATCAAACAACCAGCTTACCATAGGAAACAACATGAAACCTTGACAAAAGCAGAAGAACCCAAAATGCAAGTCCCATTTATTTTGACAAGGATAGTCTAGATTTCAAGTAAGTAATGTGCAAATAAGTAAATTTGTCGACAAATTTTGTAATAAATAATAATAGGTAATAATCTTTCTTTCGGTTCCAAAAGTTGGGTCGGGGGGTGGCGAAGGACACCATTTACTAGGGCCCGGACTCCTTAGCTAGCTGGCCAGGTTTGGCTCTTCCTCTTCGTTCTTCTTCACTTCCAGTTTTTTCCACTTCATCACCTTCCTTCCTCCACTTCTTCCCAATTCTCCAGTCTCTCTTGTACATCCTCTGCTACCAGCTCTCTCCACTTTTCTCTTGGTCTTACTCTCCTTTTATCACTTCTCGCAGCATCGAACTCCCAATTATTATTTACTAATAATTATTTATTTTGTCGAATTAACCAGTTTTACAGGTGATCAAAATAATAAAAACTACTGAAAATATATTTAAAACCCAGCTACACCCAGCATTTAAAAACTTCAGATCGCCTCTGGAATTCATAGTTTGCTCGAGGTTCTTTTGTTTTACATCAACAATGTAAAAAAGTATATTTTCGGCCATTTTGGTGTACAGTTGTCAAGTTGATTTAAACTAATTATTATCAATTAGTTAAAGATAGTTTGTAAATGAGGTGGTTTTATCTACGATCAACACTCTTTACAGGGATTGGCAACCAGTCTGCGCATGTGACGTCATTCCCATAAGAACAATATTAAACGGACGCGGTGAATGTATAGTTTTAAATTTTGTTTTGCACACGCATTGCACACACACTTTCAGGTAGCTTTATACATTGCCGCCAGAGTGAAAAACAAATTACCATCACATGGCGTGTATTCGCGCGCATTACATATTTGCATATTACTTGAATCACAAAATAATGGACATGTTTGCGTGATATTTGATTAATAAATTAAGTAACTTATTGAATTATTACCTTTATTATCTTAAGCTTCAACAAACTGTGCCGATTATTGCTACATTTCGATTTTGACAGGTCATTGACAAAGAAAAAGCAAATTACATCTGACGGTATCCAGTGCCTTCTTGAAAGATAAAGACATGTGTCACGAGAGTGGAATATTTGCCATGTTTTGTTCAATGACCAAGCAATACATCCGGTGATTGGTTTGCTTGTTGCCAATCCCTGTAAAGAGTGTTGATCGTAGGTTTTATACATATAATAAATTCTTCTGCAGCCTAAAATTGCACAGGTAACCATAAATACTATCAAATAAATACTGAAAAACAGATTGACAATCATTCTGACATGTTACACCAAGATGGCCGCGCAACAATGAGATGATGTCACAAGCCAACTATGAATAGACAACATCATAAATTATCTAGTTAGCTCTGCTTTTCAAAAAATTTCATATGCAGTACCGTGATCCAAGTACCTATCTATTATGGTTTTTCAACAATGGATCATAACCATAATAGATACTTGGATCACGGTACTGCATATGAAAATTTTTGAAAAGCAGAGCTAACTAGATAATTTATGATGTTGTCTATTGAGAGATAAGTCGAGAAAAAAGCGCTAATTTTCCATTTGCTCTACAGAGTCAAAATTGGAATCCAGACCCAACGTAGGTATGTTTTTGGATGTTTTTGAAGTTAGATTGATAAATGATTTCCACTCTATTCTCTACTGCATGGCAATTTAAAATATGAACGTTAATGAAAATCAGAAAATAAAATTATCATTTGGACACGTCCACAGTCTTAGATTCATAATTAGGTAGGTAAGTTTCACACACAAAACTCATGTGGCACAAAACAAGCAACCCTTGGGCCATGGTTCTTTGCCTAGGCCCCAGACCCACTACAGGGGCTTCTTTACATGGCTTCTTTCTAAATTAGTCTTTTAAAATAGTACCTACCTATTTCATAAAATTCCCCCCAAAGTAATTATAATAATAAATATCTGTCGCCCGTTTCCAAGTTCCAACACAATGTCGGGTCGGGGGTGGAATTCCACCGTCAATCTTGGCCATTCGCTTCAGTGATGTCGGGTGGCCGGTCCTGACACATCACACTCTTCTTCTTCCTCCTCCTCTTCGTCTTCTGGTTGCTGCCTCTCCACCATGTCTCTCCACCTCTCTCTGTCCTCCCACAATCTTCCTGCAGTCACTGTTCCCCACTCCTCACCTCTTTCCTCTACATCCCACTTCACCTGGTTCTCCCACTTCGCTCTCGGTCTGCCCCTTCTGCTTTACCGCTCTCTCGCCCTTTCAAATTCCCTCTTCGGTATCCTCTTGGAATCCATTCTTCTAAGATGACCATACTATCTCTTCCTATCTTATAGTTGAGGCTCTCAACTAAATGTAAAGTACCTAATTACATTTAAATAAATCTGGGTAGGTACTACACTGAAACCTGCAATAGCTTCAGTGTAGACTTGATCTAGGCTTGATGCATCTTCTTCACGCTTCTTCTCTACTAGTTCAACCCGCTTCTTTTGCCATTTAGCTTTCACTGCATTATTCATTTTGTTTGGTTCTTCTGTCCAATTCTGCTTCACTTGTCATCCTACTCCTTCTTCCAAACTGCTCCACTCCGATTTTTCAATTCACTCAATTCGTTTTAATTCTTGCAAGAGCAAGAATGCAAATCAGTTGAAATTGTTTTTGAACAATGAGTATGTTCACCATTATGTTCACCGTACATGTTATCTATTTTCAATAAACTAATATTGATTACCTACCATTGATTTGTTTCACGGTTAATTAATAATTAGTGAGGTATGTTTTACCAAAATTTTCAAAATAAATATGCACTTACGATCTGGAACGCGAGTTGCCGTGCAGCAGTGCATCGTACTTCTCGTAGAGTGGAGTGTCTTTGTCCTCGTTTTCTTCCTCTTCCAGATTCTGCGTTGTCAAGATGTCGACTGAAGATCCCATGGGAAGAACTTCCCCATCCTGCTCACCTGGATTCCTGTCAAGAGATAAACATTTAAAAAACAAACATTACGAAGAGTTGAACATAGTACCTACTTTTAAATCAATTTTAACTGTGACAGTGCTCCACTCCACTGAATAGGAAAGTTAACTGATTTGGATTTTATGTTGTTGGATAACTGGATTTTCAGTATATCCAGTGATGGGACTAGCCAGCCGACACCATTGAAGGGAAGGCGCAAGATGAGTGGGTCTGTACCCCCTGACACAATAGTTAGAAATGGGTGACAGAAGTTTATTTATAGGTAACTGGATTGCCCCTTGAAGGTGGTCATGAATTCAATTACTTTAGTAGGTACCTTGTTTGTTTACAGTACCTACTTAAGCATGTTAGAGCCAGATGATTTAAAATTAGGGATACTTCACCCTTAAATATAGGTATTAAAAAAATATTATAAAACACAACACATGTTTTGTGTATCTGGCTGGAATGGCATGGATACAACAGGAATAACTATTTTTATAGGTATGTTAGTTTAGGTATGCAACCCACATTCTGAGAGTCACATGTCAAGCAACGTGCAACAAGAAATTAGTGTTGGATATTAAAGAAGGAACTGACCGATATCGATGCATGCGGACGACATGATCGGAGATGACTCGGTCGTTTTCTCCATCAACTAGGTCCAGCATCACGAACAACAGATCAAAGCGAGACAGCAGCGAGTCTTGAAGTCCAATGTTCTCCATCGGTGTCTTGTACTGGTCGTACTGAACAAACAATTCACTTATTACACACCGAAATTTGGTCATATTATACAAGCTCATTTACCTACATAATTCAACTATTTTTGGGATGGTTACGTAAATATCTGGTGTGGCCTACTACTACTAAACTAATCTATCAGCATATTCTTCAGCATATCAGCATATCAGCAGAATTCACTTAATCTATTTAAGCTGAGGGAGAGAGTACCACGCTGGGAGTTTGAAGTTGCAAATACCTAGTGATAGAAGCAGAAGGGGAAGACTGGCAGAGAACTTGAGACAGCTAGGGGAGGATGTGTGAGAGGAAATGGAGAAGTGGGAAAATGTGGAAGAAAAGAGGTGGTGGGAAGACAGAGAGAGTGACGATGGTGGAGAAGAAGGAAGAGGAGGAAAAGCTAAGAACTTTATGAAATCCCATTGTGACTGCTGATCAAACTAGTCAAATGATAATATTTATTAATTATTATAATCACAAAACATAAGTAATAAATTTAACTTTTGCGTAAAATACATGCTGTTGCTTGCTGGTACTACATACCTACTACCTAGTTACCCAGGTACTTATTGTATTCATTAATTGCAAAATGTTTGTTTTACTACCGAGGGCTGAGTAGTGAGCGTGGCCTTGAGAAGAGATTTTTAATCGATTTTTTTATCAATATCTTTTACCTGATGTAATTGTTAACAAAATAGGGCTTTGTAGTTTGTACGAGTATTCAGAACAGTTCAATGAAAATAATTTCATAGTTTGGAATAAGTTATTACTTATTAGTTTTATTTTGTCCAACAGATGTTTAGTGCCATAATTTTACTAATTTTCGGGCACTAAAACGTCTGTAGGACAAAGTAAATCTAATAAACCATTAAAAGCTATGGAATTATTTTCATTGAACTGTTCTGAATACTCGTACAAAGCCTTATTTTGTTAACAATTACATTGGTAAAAGATATTGATAAAAATCGATTAAAAAACTCTTCAAGGTCACTCACTACCCAGCTGTCTTAAGACAAAATGCAGTAGTTGAGAAGTTCTCCTCTCGTCAACTTATACTCACTCTGCCATAGACAGGATTGGCGGCTGCGAGCACGGAGCAGCGAGCATTGAGTTGAGCGTGAATCCCAGCCTTGGCGATGGTGACTCGACCCTGCTCCATTACCTCGTGGATGGCGGTTCGATCCATGTCGGACATCTTGTCGAACTCGTCGATGCAGACAACACCTCGGTCAGCCAGAACCATGGCTCCAGCCTCCAGCCTGAAATCATCGGAGTGACAGTTAGTGGGGTGGGTGGAGATTTGGGGCTATTTTGGCATAATTTCCCATGTCAAATGATTGAGATATATCTTATACCTACCATTAGAATGCATTCCATTTTTATTGTTAAAAGATATCATGAAAGTACCTAATGTGCAACTAAAAGATTGTATCCTTTATTTAGAACTAAGCATCCTGTAGGGAAAATTCTAGACAAATTGTTTCATTTCATACCTCTTTTGCTTTAAAATTAAAAATAAGATAAGAATAATTTTATGTAGGTAATAATAGCAATAGGCAATAGCTATTTAAAGTTTGGCATCACATATTTATTTTTTAATTTAGAACTAGATTCTACCAATTTGAAAATTCGCTGTAGGTTAGGTCTTATCCTTGACCTTGAGCTCGGAAGTTGCGTTACGATAGACCTCTATAGAAATCGTCATTTTAGCTCAATTTTAATCAAACCCGGACTCTTCCAGTAGATAATTTCGAGCCAAATAAAGTGCACACAATTTCAATCGAATCCGTTGAATATTTCGAGAGATATTACATGGAATGCACAATTTCATGAAAAAACATACTTTTTTCGAAACTTTGAAACTTCAGGGAGCCATGAATCCATTGGCAGTGAAGAAAATACAATTTAACTCTGTGGACCTTGACTCAATAGAACCACATGAAAAGCAACATTTAAATGTAATTAGATGTTATTTTGGGGGTTGAGAATGTTGTGTGGGTTGGGGGGAGGGGGGCGCAAGATAACTTTTCTGATATTGGAAATTTTTCTCGAGTATACCTCCTTACGTCACATTGCATTTTGACAATGATTTGAGTATATTGAAAACTGACAGTACCATTTAGGAATCAAAATTGTATTGTTGTGATTTCTGCCGAGATGCGTACATTTATATAATCAGGTTGAATCTTATTATGTGGAGACCTGAATAAAATCGCAATAAATTCTACTACTCAGTCTTGACCATGGGCTTCAAGTATACTTTGTGCTTTTTCGATCATGACCAAATAGCTGTGAGGAAAGTAAAGTCACGTGAGAGTAGTCAGACAACGACAGAAATGCTCTTCACTCTGCTTTCATATTATAAACTTGATAGTGTGTCCCGTGTTTTCTTAGCATATATTTTTTAATGTTGGAAATCTTTGATTGTGCTGTAATTTTTTATATTGCGTATTTGTTTCGTATAATTAACTCATTTGGGTATGATTTCGGATTCAGAATTTGGATTCGTTTAGATTCGTTCATAAATTTTTCAGTTGCTGTTTTCAATATTCTAAGTATATTAATTTAGAAATTGCCACTTTGGGTTAATTCTTCACTAAACAGATTCCATTCATATTTAATTATTGTTTCGGTTTGTTTTTAAAAAAAAAAAATAAGATTTAGAATTGAGTTGCCATAGAGATCGGTAGTTCCGCGAGGGTATAGTCAATTGTCACGATCAGTCAATCCGTCAGCAAGAGTGGTTCGAGGATTGCGCCATCTATTATACCTTGATCAGAAAAGATTGTGATTAGGTCATGTGTTACATGGCGGGGCTCTCTAGTACATTTATTAATTTCTTCATAATTTAAATTTTTTTGAATAAATAAAAAAAAAAAAAATGGAAATGTATTTTAATTGTGTTTGATTTATAATTATTTGCAAAGAATGTCATGTAAAGTACCTTCTCTCGCCAGTTTCTTGGTCCGTGGTGACGGCAGCTGTGAGACCGACACCCGAAGACCCTCGTCCGGTAGTCGGAATGGCTCGAGGGGCCGTGCACAGGACGTAGCGCAACAATTGAGACTTGGCAACACTGGGGTCTCCGATCAGCAGAATGTTAATGTCTCTGTAACATTCAAAAGTGTTGCAACATTTCCAGAGCAAAGGCAAACTTTACCAACCTGACAAGACTCTAGCAGTTATTATTGAACATTTAGATGGGAATTTGTGGACCTACCAAAAGTGTCAAGACTAGGAGATTAATTGAGAATCTTTAATTTCTAAACTAGAAACTGGGAAAATCTGTGAATTTTAGTAAACTTTTAAATGCTGTCAAATTTCACGGTTTTAAAGTGTGAGGAGTAGGTACCTATACAATGGTGCCAGGATATTACTTATTATTCCATCTCCCCTGAGAGTATTTTTGATTATTATACTCTGCTAAAACTGTACACTTCCCTGGGAACCTATTTTCGAGATTGTTCGAGACAAATTTCATACGGATTCACGGCCGCCTGACGTCAAACCAAACAAAATAATACACTAATGTGGCAGATTAAATTCTATTTTGTTCAGAAGGACGGCACTTTGGCATCATACTCGATTATACGAGCGCTCGTACGATCTCGAAAATAGGGGTCCAGGATATCTTCCAGATTACTCATTATGTAACATCAAACAAAATATCAATAATTTGACAAAATAAGTAGCCTCATCTACTTCTTCGAGTGTTTGACAAAAAAAACTTTTTGAGTAGGTATTACAAAAACAGAACTTTTAACAATTAAGCATTTATCAATAGGTATTTAAATGTTTAAGCCCCCAAGTTGGCATTTAAACATTTAAAGGCACACAGTTGATTAAAATAAACAAGCTTACCCTCTGAGACGAGTGCCATTGGGTAGGTTTTTCTCAACACCTCCCAAGAGCAGACACAAGATGGCCTTCTTGATGTACTCGTGTCCGAATATTGACGGAGCCAAAGATCGAGCCAACAATTCAAACACATTTCCGACCTTCTTCGACTTTGCCAATTTCTTGCATTTGTTGACGTCGTCGCGGGTGATGGCAAGAGTGGACTCTTTGCTCAGTTGCGTGATGTTGTTGGCGATGAGAACAGTCTTGAATGTACCGGTGGTGAAGCTGCCGATCTTGTTGGGCAGGCAGCGGTAATTGCCCACTACTTGGACGCGATCGCCGGGCTTGCAAATGTCAACAAGGTCGTTGTCACAAATCACATCCACAGATCGAGGCAGCTGACCTAGAGAGATGAAACATATTAGCTAATACATTTATTATTATATATCTACCTACCTAATATAGGGTCCTATTATATCTATGAATGGATCACAAGTAGAATGAATATCTCTTTGGTATTGTAAGTAAGAACATTGTGAATTACCTGCTGGGGCCTTCTCAGGCATTTCCTGGATGCTTATGGTTTGGTGGTCTTTGTAAGAAGACAACCCAAACTCAGTCTCCAAGACATTTCCATCGTCATCCTAAAAGAAGAAATTTGATTAGGTAGTTAATCTATGCCCATTTAAAATATGACCTAAAAAGGAGAAAAAATTATCATGTCCCAATGATAGATAAAATAAATTTGTATGCCTACAAGAGGTACATTTTTCAGATTTTGTAGTTACTACTCACTTTTGTTGGATAAGCAGAACTGGTTGGGAATCCCTCCATCGATGTGAGGTCAGTATAGCGCCGTTCGATAACACGCTTTGTCGCAGGGCAGAAGTGGACGCTTCGCACTACCTTCGGGCGCACCAAAGAACCTGTCAAATAAATACCATGTAGATTTTACAACAATTATCCCAAGGTTTGGGTGATTTGATTAATCTATTGCAACCTGCACATACATTTTGTAACGATTCCTTCAACGCAAACCAAATTGCCGAGGAATCTGCACATCAATGTGCGAGGAGTGACATGTTTGCTGCCAAAGCTGCCCTCGAATGCCACAAAAAAGTCTTCCGTCTCTTTGGCATATGTTGGGTCTATGCTGCTTACAAACTCTTTCAGAGCTTTTTGAAAAGCTAATTGTTCTTCAAAAGTATTGTTTAACAAACTGTAAAACAAAAATTCATTAGGCTACCTAATCGCACCTACTAGAGACTAATGGACTTTATCCTTATATAAGTTCCATAACAGAACTGTATTTTAATCTAAGGGACATGCTCCTTCGCTATAGGCGTAGAAAGTCATGGATGGAACGTATTCTACGTGAGTTCCAACTACGGCTCATTACATATGAACATAAAAATATATGAAGTACCAACCTTGCAGCACGCTTTGGGCATTTACGACGAAGATCATTAATGTTGACAAGAAGCCGCTGCTTTTTGTCGGTTACCAAATTCTTTACTAGCTCAGAATAGAAGCCCTGATCTTCCTGTAAGTAACAAAATATGGACCATAGCTTATACAAGAATTTCACACAAGTACAATGAATAACATGGCATTTATCATAATGGATGACATTGGCAAATGTCATGCATGTACTAAGGTAGGTAGGTAAGTACCTAGTTCCAACTTTCCCAACATGGGGACCTGTTGCTTCCAGTTGGCAGTTCCTTCCATGGGATGGAATGAGGAGATTGATCATTTAGGTTAGTAAGGCCACATTTACCTACCTACACGTACCAAACTGTCAGTGTACTTGTTTTGTTCACCGAAAAATGTCTAATATAGCTCCTACTACATCGGGTAAGTATATTTGGCAAACAGAGAGGAACAAAGATAAGTAGAATTATTATCCCTAGGTGCTGTGAATGTCTTTGTACTTACATCATCGTCCATAAAGTCAAAATACTCGCGCTGGTAATCCCGAAGCCGTTGATCCACTACATCCTCGTCTTGCATTTTTAATTGAGTATCCGTCGACTGTCAAAACTTAAATTACAACCACAATTTTCGCAAAATCTTCAAGTTAAAACTAAAATTCTTTGTGTAACTTCACTCACGCTGTCACTACCGAAAACGCGGGAAAATCATGGCCATGTGAGTTTCCGTCTTTCAACTGCAGGTGGCACTAGTGTACGGGTTCGGCAGCAAGTTTCTGGTGTTCTCTTTCCAGCGGGAAATTATGATTAATTTATTATATTTCACCGGCAATGGCATTTTTTTTAATATAATACAAAAACAATCATTACACATCATATATTATCAATACACAGAATAAAATTAAACCAGAGAAAAAAATTATCAACAATGAACAGTTAAGTGCTCATAATTCTGTTGAATGTCGCCTTTTTGTATCAAAAGCAAAAAAAAATATTGAATTGAATTGAATGAATAGTAAACCATAATCTACTAGGTAGCCTACGCCTACACCATAGAGCACTTATTTCTCGGTACACTAATTTCTTGACTTTACTTAGTTGATTATCAAAGAAAAACAGTTACTGACATAAATATCAGTAAAATTTGGACATACGTGTTGCTTGTTGCGATTTGAAACTATGTTCTTCATTTTATCTCTAAGAGTAAGGTAATTATTTTTTACCTGATTATAAATCAATGTACTAAACATGATCGTAGCAGCAGAAGTTCAAAATATTAGAAAATGTTTTGAATTTAATTATAATTATGCCTAACACGTAGGTATTAATTCAACAATGACATTTTCAAAAATATCTACTTAGTGCATTTTTTTTTATTTAAAACACTAGTGACAGGTTTAATCCAGTGGTTTAATCCCATCTCCAGTATCTTTGCTCCAGTCATAGTTTGATCGAACTATGACTACAAGCAGAAATCATATTATTATAAAATATTTCATTTCTACAAATTGGAATTGGTGCGGGCCAATATGGCCCGCACTTCCGATTATGTAGGAGATCTCAATTTAATTCTCACAATATTATTATTCAATGATAAGAAAATGATTCCTTAAAATAGTGCGTAGCCCCGCAGACAATCCTGTCTGTTGGTTTTCAGGGATACAATAATTTGTAATTTTTTATATTTGAAGTATTGAATATTGAATTTGAATATTTGAATATAGAACTTTATTCAATTGGTGGATTTTTATACTGATTTACCTACCTACCTTATTAAATTATGAGACTTCATTTTAATACAATATTTATTTTTTGCATACCTGTCCCTTTTTACACAATTTTTTTTAAATGGGATATCATTTTAAACGGTTTAAAATAAATTCTTCAAATACTTCAAATATAAAAAAATTACAAATTATTGTATCCCTGAAAACCAACAGACAGGATTGTCTCCGGGGCTACGCACTATTTTAAGGAATAATTTCTAACTCTGAAATCACACAAACAGAAGAAGCAATAAATGCAAACTGTAACATAATAATAGAAACGTGATTGTATACAATAAATTAATCAGAATTAAAGTAAAATCACTGTATTCTTCTGAATGACCGAGGAAATACAAAATAATTATAAAAGATAAGAATAAAAATATTCATTTCTCGTTTCTTTAAACAACGCCTTCGCTTAATGATTTGATTGAACTTCTTTCGTATTGGTTTTTATGTTTATTGACTTTTCTTGCTACTTTATTCCAGTTCCTGATTCAGTAGGAAACAACTTTGACGAATAAGAAAGGTGTTTGACTTTGACTGAAGATTTTGTCCCCGAACTGGCAAGGGCGTGGCAAGTCTGTCGCATTCGCATTATTATAATTCACACATACAAAACCAATCTATTATACATATTATAGACAAGCAAGCAAGCAAGGTAGCTCCGAATAACATGTTGCTCAGATGACGTAAAGATTGAGAAAGATGGAACTACTTTCTCTCGGCTATATATCAGTCATCAAGTGCACAATGTTAAGTCATCATTTGGATGTCCTAATCTGATCTTATAGCCTAATTACCAGCGTAATCCAAATAACCTACTCATTCATCCCAATGTAACAGGTGTTCATTAATTAAACTCAAGTTTCTACACTGTTATATATGAATCACTTTTGTTACATATGACAGCTGCTAAACTGTGATACACAATCGTTTTAACAAGATTTAAGATTATTATGTACCTACCACTCTTGAAATCAGAAGGAATTTTAATTAAGCGAATCGTGTAGATAATTAATCATGGAGGTTTCGGTTCCATGAGAAAATTAATGAGTATTACACTCGGTACATGATCAAGGATAATACCACAGAGGTATATGAAACTTATTGTTATATTTTCAAATCGTGATTATTGATTTTTGCAACATATCACAGTGAATCGATATTTCTCAACTATGTATCGCACAATAGCATGAATTAATATTGTGAAATTATTATATTTTATATTTGTAATTACTTTTATTATAAGCTTAGAATTCAATCTATGAACGGTGGCTACCTTGACCAATATTAGGCGGTGCACCTTAATCGTTGGTACAAGACTAGTGGCAGGTTGGCACATTTAAATGCAGCCTCAGGGAATCGAACCCATGCTATGTCAATATGCGTGTTTGATTCCACATAATTCATTGCGAGCTGACCGAAATTGTTGATAGGTACGTCAGTAGACGTCAGTAGACGTCAGTGAAGACTTGTCCAACTTTTCATCAATCCCCTTTTCCATTCAGAAAGAACATAGCAACGTTTTTGTGAAGAAAATCGTGATTGCTGATGGGTCCAGAAGTGATTAGTATTCATCAGAAACTACTTTAGGCAACACAGGTTTGTGTGATGCAAATATTCTAATAAATACGATCTTCTGACGTGGTATGATGATTGTATATAGACACTCACATCCTGAGATAAAACTTTTCATATTATGAAAACAGGTACACAAATCGGTGCTATCTCACATCTGAGACCTACCTATAGGTAATATATTATAGCTACAGCATTGCTAAAGAGCTATTACCTCATTTTCTAAATTGCATGCTATTTGAAATTGCATTTGACGCGAATCAACCTGTAGGTCTACAGGGAGTGATTTTTGTCACCCGAGGCAGCAGTGAATAAACCTGCATCATAAGAATATATATTGCCTTTAGGTAATAATTATTACTAAACACCGGAAATGCTTCATGTTCCCCTGTAGCTGGATTATATGGTCCAGTGCGCACGATTTCGATCTCTGCATATATGTGGTATAATCTGTCAAAATCCTTCGTGATGTATTCGAAAGGTCTAGATAAACTCTCGGTTGACTTCTTGGATTGCATAACGTGGTGGATATGTGTCGTGGCTCGGGCGTGGTACGGAGCAATGACTACACCTTTCAGTCATTATTTGTCATTCATAGTACATAACCACGCATTGTTTCATGGGCACATACTGCTCCCTTTACGTACATTGATTTCATAGACACGAGTCATTATTTATTTGAGAAAAAGTTTAATGACAGAATACTGGTATTTAGAGCAATAATTATACTATCTGAACGGACATTCTTTGATGCTTATTGAGAGGCAGACGAGAAACAGACAATTAACAGTAATTAAGAAGCAGTTTCTGTATATTTGTTGCTACGTTTCGGTACATGTCGGTTTCTTCTGAGAGAAATGTTGTGTAATACTGATATTAATATCTCCTAATAAGTCGTATCCTACAATTTAACTCTATGCGCAGGTATACAGGTGACTATCGATAGCCTGTCAAAAATGTTCTTATTTCAACATTCAGTTGGCAAACAGCAGTGGTTGACGCATTGCGGCATGTTATAGTAACATAACACGTCGATAACACGCATATCACTGCCCTCATTCAATCAGTGTCATGATAATGTGCATCAGATTTTATCATTGACGAGAACTTTGGCTTTTCAAATGAGTCAAGTCCTTGAATTAGTTATCAAAATCTTGAGAAGTTCAATGCAAGAAATATTGTGAAAAGTGAAAACAAAGTGGGACAAGTCATACTTCAATGACGTCATTCCTGAGGGAGGAATTGATACACCGTATGAGATGAGACCGTTTAGACAATGTACTAAAGACGTTTAAGTCTATAATATATTCAATATTGTAATATTTTCGTAAAATTTCTTTTTGTGTCTAGATACTTTTCGTTAACATAAAATTAATGTGCAAATATTAGAAAAATTAAATAAAAAATGGGTGAGGGGAGGAGAAGAGAGGGAATTATTTTGTGAAGTGAGGAAGGGTGGAATTGATTTTTGTTTAGGGTCTGGAAGTGCAGTAATATTAATGTGTGGCAATCATCATTACCTTCCAAAGAATGAGTCTAAATAAACGAAATAAGACGGATGGTCTTGCTTTAATTTACTTAAAATTACATATTTCTTGGTTCAATCTTGATTATAGACATTTCATCCATGAAATGAATTTAATCAACACTGTGTCGATCTGATTATTTTTAATAATGTGGAACGAATAATGAAGCGTGGTTTAAAAATATTAAATAAAATAGGTTATATTTTTTATTTGCCAAAATATAATCGGTCTTGCAGAAAGTTCTATCGAAATTAATTCGATCAGGTCCATTTGGATCACCGGCATGCTGAATTTTCGCATAGGATTTCAAAAATACGGATGCTTATCTTGGGCAAGGTGCGAGGTAATGTTCAATATCTATCTCCATTGAACCAATCAAATTCATGGATCACGAAACGGACTAGATTTCCATCATCTCGTAGTATTCATGACTTACGTTACCCATGAGGGGCGTTGTCAAGGACACTCGATATGCCTAGACATGTCGACTGGAGATCGCATGGACGACGTGGATCCGGAACTCCTCCTTGCCTAGGTGCTTCGAGTTTTAATCACAGGTTATTATTGTTAGTTACCTTCACTTGGTGTTCAAGAGTGCATTTCCTGTTGCTCATATCCTGGATCCTTGGAGCATTGATTTCTCGCATTGATATTGACCATTGACGCAAGTCAATCAACTCTGAATAAGATTGATCTGTTGAGATTTTATCACCAATTATCAGTATGATATGCATGTCTGAAGGTGTTTTGCCATACGTTATTGACGTGAAAAATGGGGTCGGAAGAGTTCCTTGTGTAAGAAATTAATCACTATTCAATATGAGATAAACATATTTTTTTTGTAATTCCAATTACAAAATTCAGCATTTAACACCTTTGAACCGGATTGTATTGATGAAAAAGAGACGAAACAAGGATATCCTTGTGTACCATTTAATAATATCTTATCCATCTTCAAGGATGAAGTCATTTGGTCGGCATTCCTTGGGCAAAAGAGCACTTGGCAAAATATTTCTTCCGATCTCGACGCGCTGTCGTGCGACAGGCTAGGTGATTTCAATGCGCGGGTAGACAGAGATGTTTCTCAGATGTCTCGCTCAATGCAACCGATAAGTCTAGATGCAAGTAGACATTCGCAAAACGCATGTTGGCAACACAAAATATATTCTATAGACATATACATCTAGGGTAAAATGGTTATTTTGAATCTGAACTAAAAACGAAACTAAATTCCACATTATATAATATAGTAAGTATTCACGTTCCCACAACCAGCAATTGCAGTCGACCAATAATATAATATATAACATATATTTACAGCGGCGATTTTATATTAAATCAAAGTAAAATTAGTATTATTATTGCCTTAGGACTTAGCAGTCACCGTTAATCTCCATTAGGTAATACATAAATACTATATTATTAATGCCATCGTCTAATGGCTGTGTTTGAAATAATGAGTTGTATAATATTAATATGCTATTTTTTATAACCATAAAATATGAACTGCATAGCAATATAATTTTTTGCCATCATTTGATATGTTTATGACATGACCATCATTTGCTTAATTTTATGTCTATATCCCCTTTTCGAGATGAAAATCTACTTTCTAATAAGTCTAATTTCTCAAACACCTGAGAATAAAAGTCTCAGGAAAAATTATTTACTATGTGGTAGTTTGCTACAAATTGGCCACATTACACAAAGGCATGATCTCCGAATAACCGGGATAGGAGCCTCCGAGACTAGCGCATAAACATGAACTTCTTTCATTTGACAAGAGAAAGGTTTTAAATTTGTAACAGAAAAAACACAGATTCATTGGGAAGACGAGACAAAGTGAAGGTCGAAACGTTGTACTTTCACGCGCAGAGGAATAATCATAAAAGTAATAACACCCTTCCAATCCGTGTACTTCATTCATCCAAGCAGCGGTAGCATTGTGTTTCACTGTTTCAATCTTTCAGCTATTTCTAAATCTTCGTCCGTATCAATTACACTGTGTTCAACATTGAGATTTTTCAATTCAATTGTTAGATGCCTCCTACTGGGAGATTGAGGCAAGTCACAAGTAAACACAACCTGTCCACATAGATGAAAGCAAAGTGGTTCAAGCCATTTCATTATACACTGACAATAACAAAACCTCTATGGCACTTGAGTAGCGAAAGCATTTGACATGAACAAATAAACGTTTTTTTGTATTAATATGATGTAAACATGTCCATAATGATGATAGTAGGTAATTAAATTACTATATGTGCAAAATTGATGTATTAATATATTGTAGCCCTAAAATTTAATGACAGCAAATAAATACGTTAGAGGCTATCAGGTTTTTTAGAAGAGCAGTTCGGTACAGTTTATTTTCATCCACCGTTATTCCATTAAAAATGATGTAGTATAAATTCCTATAAAAACATGTAAAATGACCAGCCAAGCCTATTTTCCTTGAGAATTCTTATATTTAAAAGTACTGTAGCACCATTTAAAAATTTATTAAAAAGTAGGTACTTTGGCAGATTTGGATATATATTGTAGAGGGCGCATTTCTGAGCAGAATGACACCAATAAACCAAATGTTACATTTTGTTCTGGATTAAACTCTCATTTGACTGGACTAGAGTATTTATTTCAGTAATCTAGTCGGGCGCTAGCTCGACGCTGCCAAGCACCGCTCTAATACAACGTGCGAGCTACTACCAGACTTATACTGCAAGCGCTTCGGGCCCGATTTCGGGGTGTCAGTACGCATGCAAGCATTTAGAAATGAAAGTTGAAAACCATGGTTATCGGGTATATTTAGCCACCTGACAACACCTAACCAAATATCAAAGTGCTGCGATCATCCCTTCGGGGTGAATTTTGGGCCTCAAACATGCAAGGATTGACTTTCATGTTAGTTAGTTAGTTAGTTAGTTAGTTAGGCACGGTCAATTTGTTTGCCCCTCTCCACAGGTTGAACGGTTTGTCCTAGAGAGTTGAAATTTGGCAGAGACATAGAGTCATATTTATAGCAGTGCCCTTTGAAAGAAAATCTGAAACATTTTGACCGGAAGTGAAGTTATTACAATTTTAAATTTTAAATATTTTAAAAGTCAAACGGGTCCATCGAGAGTTTTGAAATTTGGCAACAATAAAGACAATGTATTGCTAGACACTCCACTTCAAGAAAAATCAATAAATTTAAACCGGAAGTGGGAAAATTATCAATATTTACGTTCCGCCCTTCTTCTTTGATACACTAAACAGCGGGTCTAATTCCCATCGGACTGATAGCTCATGTTAGGAAGGCAGCTGGCTTCGACATCTGCATAACACGTTCGATTCCCGATCCCGGAAAACTTTTTTTTTCATATATTATTTTTTAATTTGTATAAGCGATGATACCTTCATGGATATATATTCAAATGAGAGATCCAGGGATGCTGTGAAGATCATCAATAGACCGAAACATCGCAATCGCGGCACGCCAGTTGCCATCGTGAACACTGAAGATATCAGGGAATCAGGAATTGCGCACGTCGTTTTACGCTCCACCTTTCTTCTTTGATATACTACACAGGTTTATATTTCAGTGTGGCGAATTGGCTCGGTCACATGAGGCAAGTGACTTCGATCACGGCGTTGCCGGGTTCGATCCCCGTAACAAACGTTTTATTTTTTATCTTTTTATTTACTTAAAAAATGTTTAACCTTCTTGTGTATATATTCAAAATGTTAATCCGAATACATTCAACGATTACATAGCTACTCTTTTTAATATTATACTCATTGGACTCTAGTAATGATTGTCAATGTACACGTTGTACGTAAAGTTGTGCAATAAAACAATGTTGTACAAAAACAAAAACTTGTAAAAAAAACTGCCAAGCACCTTCCCACTTAAAACAATTGAGATCTAAAAGAAGGGCCAAGCAATAATATATTGTTTAAACATTTTCGCACTTAAAATTCGTGAAATCATTTCGCCCAGTTACTGCCGCCAAGCACAACACTAAAAACCTAATGTTGTGTCCAAATTTGAAGAATACAATCTAAGTGAACCATCATTGTAAATTTAACAAAATTATACAAATTAAAAACGACTTCAAAATAAATTTAAAATTGAAATTAAAAAAATTAAAAATAAAGCTTGGCGCATTGAATTTGCACCGACCATATTGTAGACTTCCTCTATCTTCTTCCTACTTTCTGTCTTTCTTCGGCTCCTTTATCGTCATCTTCTTTCTTATGTTGCCTTCTTCTTGACACAATGCGCCTAGCTTTATTTTTAATTTTTTTAATTTCAATTTTAAATTTATTTTGAAGTCGTTTTTAATTTTTATAATTTTGTTAAATTTACAATGATGGTTCACTTAGATTGTATTCTTCAAATTTGGACACAACATTAGGTTTTTAGTGTTGTGCTTGGCGGCAGTAACTGGGCGAAATGATTTCACGAATTTTAAGTGCGAAAATGTTTAAACAATATATTATTGCTTGACCCTTCTTTTAGATCTCAATTGTTTTAAGTGGGAAGGTGCTTGGCAGTTTTTTTTACAAGTTTTTGTTTTTGTACAACATGTCATATGGGGTATAAGTTTATAGCAGCTTTCACTGATCATTAAAGGTCTGTTCGTTTACACTGCCAAATCTGCCAAAACTGCAGCTTGTTGTAGCCTGTGGTAGAGCCAAAAGTGGGCGGAGTTACAACAAGTTGCCACACAAAACGAACACTTTTGTGGTAGATTTGTCATAACCTCAAATATTATTTCTCACAGTGAGAGATTATAAGACAAGAAATTAGCTGAAAATAGTTTTTATGAAGTGGATCCAATGTTGTAGATGATTTGGGCCATGTCTTCATCGACGCATAGTTGGAAATCAATGCTATTGACACTCCTCAATATAAATAAATGACGCCATTTTGACTTTACCACAACTCACACCACCTCAGAAGCAACTGTAGGAAGTGGGAGCTTTTTGCTACAACAACCTGCCACAAACGTCAAATCGAACAGGCTGTGAGCTACCACAAGTTACCATATTTCCAAAACGAACACCGTTTGGCAGTTTTGGCAGATTTGGCAGTGTAAACGAACAGACCTTAAGTGTTACCTATCATTACAGTTAACGCCAACAACGTCACTTCTTGTCTAAAGTTTTCTGTTTTTATTTCAATAGTTCCGAAGTTAGTATAACGAAAGGGTCCATTTCTTTTGGTTGAATTTGAGTTATATCAAATTATAATTTGTTAAAAGTTCACAGCTTTGAGTCATGTGAATAACGTAAATTGTAGGTGTATTGTTCCGGTGTAAACCGGAATTTGTGCGTTCATCTCGTAATTGTGGGTTACCTAAGTTCTTTGTTCAAATTATTTAATGACTGACTTACTTTTATCAGACATCATCAGGCTGTCAAAAGCCAAAACAACAAGAAAATTAGAACCTTGTGTAAGAATCGAGTCCCCCATCCTGATTTTTAATGTCAATCTTGATCTAGTTTTCTTTCTCTAGACCTTGATTTTCTTCTTATATATGAGACCTTGCTTTTTTCTTACATTTTGTTTTGACCACCTGATTTAAATACCTACCTGTTGACGACTGAAAAAAAATAGTCAGAATATTGCTTCCTTAAATAATTTAATTAGATAATGTCAATAAATATATTGTGTTACAATTGAAGCACTCATTAAGCAAGTCTCCCATGCTAGAAAGAACTTGGTTACAATAGAGGTAGCTACTCTATTTACGGTAACATTTTTCTTGATAATTTATATCTAATGATATAGATGGCATCTACAGGTACCAAAGGTCCAACCATGTTCAATATAGGTAGGTGACTCATTGCGGTACAAAATGACAACATATAGTCATTTGGCAACTTGTCATCGGATGTCCAAACTGCACACGATGCACAGCTTTTAGGCAGTGTTCAAACATTTACGGTCCTCTAGCTCGTAAACGGATAACTATAAAAACTACTAAAAAATAAAATTTTTAGTAGTTGACCTATAGTCCAAAAGGTGTCCAAAAAGGTGTCGAAAAGCTGGTCATAGAAATTAAGACGTTCGCAACAATGGGAGGTCTCCCATTGTTGCCTTATACTTTATAACGCATTGTTGCCTTATGACGAAGTAATAACGAAGCTTCAGCCTTCGTTATTTATTATTACAGTTTATGCAGTGCAGTTTACAAAGTTTGTGCAGTTTATAGCTGGCGTAGAGCGGAGTGAGCGCCCAACTAAATACAAAAATGTTTGAACAATACGATTTACTTGTTTTTAAAAGTAGACCGGCAAACCTACCCTCTGTGTTAGCGAAAACAAATTATGGTCATTCCTGTCGAGGTCATAATTGGGTTTTATGGAACACATCAAGGTGGAGTTAATATCGAAAAATGAGAAAACTAGGTAGGTATCTGGTCGAGCCGGAAGAGCCGGAGTTCGAACGCGAGACCTCTGATCTCTGTCCGGGTAGCTCGCAGACTGCAGTCATGGGCGTCCAAAGGGAGGGGCAAGGAGGGGAGCTTGCTCCCCCCCCCCCTTGCAGATGTCAGAAAAACGTATAATATTTCCAAAAAAAGCAAAAAAAATCGATTTCAAAGTGTCAAAAATCCAAAAAATGCCCTGCGGGGCAGGTTTGAACATATCTACCACCACCCCAAAGTGCCAAATTTAAAAAATATTGAATATTTCAACAAAATACACCTCATAACGTCTCAAAATTGATTTCAAAGTGTCCCAAAACCTAAAAACGCCCTGCGGGGCACCCCCCCCCTTAAACCGTCAAATATTGTTTTCCTTGCCTTGCCCCCACCTGGCAGAAATCCTGCGGAAACTGTGGTACAGTTTAGTTGACATAACACAAACCCCTTCATATCGCAGTCTCAATGACTTCCGAGTGTTTTGATCATTGCGTTCGGAACAAGATGCGATTCCACGTGAAATGTGGAAAGTTCCGGTGCGATTGATTTCTAACAACTCATGTGAGATGACCAATGATGCGCATTCGCTGTTGTAAACAGATGTATAAATCTTCGGACGTGGAAACCTCTCATGGAAGTGGTCTTCATTGTAATTGACAAAAGAAAGTGGTCTTCTTCAAATGGAAAGCATTTCTAATGAGAAATGGATGAGTTGCTGAATACTTTTAACACTACATTTGTACAATGCGTTTATCTTTAAAGATATTGAGTAACGCAACATAATACGTTTTAAAATGTTATAACAACGTGTTCGTAAAATAAGGAAATATCGTATGATCTTTTATAGGAAAAGATCGACTTTCCATTGGAGACAATTCTTTTTCTGAACAATTGAAATTACATCATTTTAATTGTGGTAGTAAATCGATATCTTTATAGACTATCACCATAGAGGTAACTATCACTTTGCTGTGTATCACAATAGTTATCTTTCCTCGATCATCTGTAATGAAATATTATTACTTAAAAATATGCAAAGCGGCTGAGAAACTGGTAATTTATTGTTCCACACAAGAATCTCTCGTGTCTCATTTCGTGGATGCCCTGGGCCAACAATTAAATTATTATTTCGTGAAAGTTAAACAATAAGTTCCCAATTTGCGTACACCGAAAATTAAAATGAGTCAATCTTTGACTTTGTATATGAGATCACCTGTTAGTAATATGCGTATCAGAGTAACAGTTTACGTAATATCTAACATCCAATCATCGTTACATCACACCCGCGCCAATTCCACAAAATAAACGAACAGAATTAAACCTCAGGATAGTTTTAATTGAAAAAGTGTAACATGATGAAGTATGCAAGGTGCGCCCCCTATTGAGAACACAGTGATGTAAGAGTAAGACACATACAATTCACAAAATATAATTCGTCAATTAACATGCTAATTTATATTCGACTCGAGTTAGTTGTAAATTCCGGACATACATTGCCAATTGAAATCCATTCTATAGTTGCTCTCTCCTGTGTCTGAGCTTTAGTAGATCTGAAATCGTAGCAAATGTCAGAGTAGGCAATAAATTATTTCCTACCAGTTTCTGCGCTAGCAAAAGTAGACGATTTCCCGCTACCCACATGGGCGCAAAATGATTGTGTAAAAAATACAGCCGCCGCAAAGTGACAGCTTTAATGTTACAAGAATCAGTATAAATTAATCTCAAAAGTCTATTATAGCGCGTAAGTGATTTATAAAATTTACTACTATACATCGTACGTACGATTTACATAATAAAATACCTACGTTGAAAAGTGTTTTTGTGTAAACTAACTTCCTAGTCTAGTTCATGTTACGAATGTATTTACCTTCCTGGATACTATCTCGGGGCCAATTTCGAACCCCATTCATAACTCCATACATTTTAATGGCTATTATCATTTCCTAGTAATATTATGTGAAAACATGTATCACCAAATTCACTTCCACCTACAATATGCAAGTCAATGTGCATGGTAACAGGCTATAGCTAATGCGTGTGGAGAATGCATAGTAATAAGCCTGCATTAATTACTTACATCAACGCAGTCAACAGTCATAAAAACTGCCCGCCAAAGAGGAATTTTAATTTTATGGCACTGTTTTATGACGTGTATTCAGTAAAATCATGATATTATCCAAGCAGTGCAGATATAATGTGCACACTAAAAGCGGTTTCGTAATATGTTTCAACAATTACATCCTACTTCGGTCGATATAGAAAGAGTGTCTGAAATATACAGCAGCAAAACACATAATTTTGATGTCAGTTCCAGACACATCGTAAACAGCTAAACGGTTTAATTTATAACGTATGATTAAGAAATGCAATCAACTGTACGAAATAATCATCTCATCCTCTTCAGCAGCATGTAATTAAATTAAATTCGAATTGCAATGTTTAATCAGATACCGAAATTATAATTTCTCTTGTGCAAGAACGTAATCTCAAAATCTTAACAAAACAAAACAAAACACAACTTAACACACTTTACTTCGAGCATGTTAGCTTTGCCAAATTATATTATAACTCCAATGTTTAACAACTTGTCTCTTTGAAAAAAGCTCTTGACAAAGTTTCTCGAACTCACAGCGATAATTTCAATGCAAATATCACGATTCTCTTCAATTATCATTGACGTAAACACAGTTCGCTTCGCTTCTTCTCCATCCATCAGTCTTCTCCCATCATGAGTGACATCAAGTCCAGTTGAGTCCAGACACTTATTCGCCTCAACTTCACCTCCTCAGACTGCTTCCAAAGTATCGTCACAATTTGCAAGACATGAACGCACCAAAAGATAAGAATCGCACCTTGAATGCACTCATTTTATTGCAACTTGTTGCATGGATGACGCAATTTAAGCTGTACAGATGCAATTTGGAATGCAGCCCAATTTTTAAAAGAACACTTTTATTTCTAATTCAAAGCACGATTTTATTAGATTTTTTTAAATCGATTACATTGAGGCAATGAATAAATCCTTGTAGTCTTGCAGTATGTAGGACAGTTGTAATCATATTGAACCGGATCAATTTATAGATCAGCTAATAACTGTGGTGAGTGAATTGCGACGCAGAGTATAATTTTCAAGTAAAGTGTTTACGTAGTCATATTGGCTGCACCCCTCCCACAATTATTACTGTAGCACCTCTGAAAACTACCGTACTATATATTTTTTTGATTTTTTTTCTAAAGACTTGATAACTTTCTCCAACTTACGAGGTCTGTCCACCTACGTCGCCGTGCAGGTGGCTGCCAACAGCAATGATAACACCTCGTCAAACACCGTGTGCGAAAACAGAGGGCAATAGTTTCTCCTATAAATCAGACTTTAGTATAAGGAACTGTTCAAGATAATTAATATTCGACTTTGGTAATCTTCAATAATTTTGGACTATCGGGAGTGGTATAATTAGATGTCTGTAGACTGAAGAAGACAGTCGCTATGAAACTAGTTTTGCATCCTTGTCTCGTAATTTTCCTTTCCGGTGCGATCATGTGTTACATAAACTATTATCTGAACGAGATGTAGAATGTGATATCTGGCTTCATAACGAGGACTATTAGTGATCGAACATCCTTCCTCACAATCGCTTTTTTTAAAGATTTGTCTGGTATATGGAATAGAATGACAAGAAGTCAAATCGCTGCAATTGTCGAACACGTTTAATTGGGCGGAATTGAACATGTAGAGTTTAGCAACTTGCAGATTACATCTCGATAGAAAAACTGGACACGTATTTAAAAATGATAATGAATTTCATGTCACGTGATCTGAGTTGAATGAAACTAGTTTTTGACAAGTTTGAATTCGAGAAATCTCACGGATTCACTCGGTGATGAGATATGAACAGTACATAGCGGAATGTGCAATGAAAGTAGTTCCAAGAGGAAATAAAAATGCTATAAATTATTTGACCCGAAAGACAATTAATTCAATAATGAAGTTTATTTCTAGCACATTATTCGCACACGACACGTATGAGACAATTGCGCCGAGAGTCATGAAAGTTGTCCCCATAATCAACACTTTGATTCTCATTGCGCTGAGTGTGTTTGTCAATTGTTTAATTAGAACACAGTTTAAAGTTGTTAAAATTAAATACATAATTGGAACTAGTCGCAGAAAGCAAATACCGTGCAATGTGTAATTATGTAGGTACACATATCATTAAATTGGCCAATAGTGGCGCAAGAAACTTGGCGAGCGTACAAGGTCCGATGGACCGAAGCCCAAATCAAGAATGTCGAAATTTTACCACTTTAACACAATTTCAATCAAATTCGGCATACATTACTTAAATACATTAAGTATAATTACCGAAATGGATGTCAATTGTTAGACATACGATAACCTGTAATTTTGTGTCCTGCACACTTAAAAAAACTTCTCTTTTTCCTTTGCTTGATAGCTGGCACACCGGAATCAATTGGCACCTAGGATAGGACACATTGTGTCAACAATTATTTGCGTTTATTGTGTTACTGCGTCTCCTCGCTCCAGAGCATCCTCGTTCCTTGCGACTCTGTCGGGATCATACTTCACCCTGGATCATAGCTTGAGAGAAGTCAGGAAAGATGAGCATTCACTTCATAGGTATTCTGTCCCTGTCATATTTAATAAAATTCTAACATACTTAAACATATCATTAAGCTGTCAAATTATTAATTAAATATGAAATAAAAAAATTGGTTATACGTTCTCTGCTGGAACAGTTTTTGTGTTGTTTTTCTTTTGCTAAGCGAGCGTAGCGAGCGACGCTCGCTGCCACTTTCTCTGTGCGTTTTTTTGTGTTTTTTTGCAGGCACCGTCAACCAATCGATCTAAAAATATTCACCCACAGTAATGTCATAAGAGCGGTCCCAGCTGTATAGTTTTCAATTAGATCCTGTTATTGATTGACAATTACTAATTGTAACGTTTGACCGATCAACTTCAAATTTTGCATTGTAATTGAGATTAACATTTTAGGCGTTTTTAACATTTATCAGACAAATTAGTCAAGAACTTCAAAAGTAATTGACATTTTACGGACATTTTATGCATTATGCTAAATTTCTAACGAAATTGAGCTTTTAATGGGCTCAGTAAATTAGAAGCTCTAGAGTCTAATCCTGTAACCTTTAGCCAGAAGGATGTGTTAAAATAAAGTTCCTGGATGTAAGTGGAAACAAAATCATAGCAATCGAAAGTGGTCATTTTGTTGAATCTTCATAGCAATTACATTTCTGATCTTCCATTCCAGTCGGACTTCAGAAGATGAATAAACTTAATCTTGGGAAAAAAACATATTACACATTCAGATCCACATTATTTGAAAATGCACTTAAAAAATCCTGTCCCATTTCGATTCATCAACCCTTCGCATCATCAATCTTAATTAACCCAACTTCCGAATTAAGCTGGCTTTCCATGATCCGTCATCTTCCGTCAACGTCCGACATCGTCCGACAAAAACGACCACGTGACCCGTCTCGACCAATCCCTCGCCGTCCGAGATTTTTGGGGATGGCTCTGATTGGTCGAGACGGGTCACGTGGTCGTTTTCGTCGGACGGTGTCGGACGTTGACGGAAGATAACGGAGCATGGAAAGCCAGCATTACTCTTCGTCCTACGATAACTTGGAAGAGATTGATTTGTCTGAAAACAAGATGGCCTCCAACACTCCTGGCATATTCCGCGGTCTAACTGATGAAGGTGAAGAATCTAAGTGATAACTTGTTGAGGACATTGACACTGAGTCTCATGATGATTTGTACCCCAACAAACACGAGGGAGTTATCAGAAGGGATGTGAACATTTCGTCGAAGAAGAACCTGGGGGATCATCAGCATCCGAAGATGGAGAAGCTGTTTACTTGTCGCAAGGTGCAAGATGAAGGTGCAAGGAGATGCAGAAGGAGAAGAAGAAGAAGATGAAGAACAAGAGTTAAAAGTTAATCAGATGTATAATATTCTTGATGACGACCAAAAAGCTTCTGTCGACGGCCGCGAAAATCGAAGCCTGAGCTCCAAAGTGCAAGTCCAGACCGACAAATACATCAATTAAAACATAAACCTACCAAAGCCATCGAATAAAATACAAACTGCGTTTTATTACAAAAATAAAATAAAACTTTTGGATGGCTTACATAAGAGCGGCCCATTCAAATGCAATAAAATTGAACTCGAGCATTTATGTAACTAGTCAGTTTTATCATACCATGATCAGTAAAATCATGTAAAATCTTTAAAAATGTCATATCCCATTCCATACAATCGTTCAACTTGCCAATCACAGATATGCAACAAGTAAACTAGGTAGCGACTTCCTACTTATAATGGTCAAGTATTGTGAAAAAAGCTAATAAAACGCTTATTTGGGAATTTTAATGAGTTCTATTTCATTTGACTGAAAGCGACAGAGGTGATTTATAGTGCAATTAACACGTGATTGCGCATGCGCTTATCAAACTGCGTCTAAATCAGTGCAATTTAATGAGAGTTTTAGTGATCCATATCGAGATTGAATACCTCTTGTCTTGACTCAAAGCAATCACTGCACTCCGACTCCTAATGGGAGTAACAACATTATTGCATAATAGACGTCGCAATTAAACTGAGTTTAAGATTATGCAGGGTTAAATCATACACTGAGTAAACGTATAGGCAATCACCATAATGTGACAATTTTCAATCACATAAATCCGTAAAGACTGTGTTGAACTTTCTTCGAGAAAGGACATGAAGAAAGCCACTACGACAATAAAAGCTTATTCGGACATTTATTAACAATAAATCATTTATTTGATGAACAAAACCTGCTAATGTGGTAGCGAATTAGCAACAGGTGATTTGAGAATGTCAAGTGGGCAATGACGTAATAATTTTATCAATTGGTTTCCCTCTGTCGAAAGGCTATTGTTGGAAGATTCTCTACTAAAGACAACGATCTCCTCCTTCCCAGAGTTCATCCTTACCTATTCATCATCATCATCTTCATCTCAAATTATAATAATTATTTGTTCGTCGCCATTAGCCTAGTAAATACCAATAAAATAAAATCCTATGTACACCCAACAAATCATAAAACGGTATTTGAGCGATACGGATTGGCTGCTGGTCAAGTTCAATGACTACCAATCCTTGTTATTTATTATCAATGAAATCAGAGCTCACCTATACTAGAGTTAGATGACGAGTTAGCATGGACTTGATAGGATGATGCTATCAATTTTTTCTCAGCAAATTCATTTATTTCAAATACCGTTTTATGTTTTGTCGAGTGTACAATTAAGTTTTAAATATGTACATTTTAATAACAAATGTCAAATAAATGTCTTGGATTGTGACGGTCTCACTTGTCGTGATCTAGTGCGAACTTTAAGCAGTTTATTCAGGTTAGAATCTTGCATGTGCCCTTAAGTGGGCTGCGATTGTGCGGCGTTCGGTGGGTGGTAAACGTATGACGTAATTGGCCGATGCAACTATCACCGGGAGAAATGCATTATGCATCGCTCTACAATGCACCAGTTTCACTCGGTGACTGAATAACTTCGTACGCCATAAATGCAACAATAGTGAATCAATCATGAGCGAGAATGCGTGTTACTGTATTGCATGATATTGACAGTTTCTATCTACGTTTTTGCGCAATCTTCGCTATAGTCTCGTGCTAAAGTAAGATTATAACTCAATTGGATCTGATTCGATTTCAATTGCATAATATTTAATATCGGGTTTGTGATTATCTTTGTCTCGAGACATCGATTCATTGATTTTTCATTTTCATTTTCTCCCAGCCTCGGCCGATTGGATTCTGAGTCATGAATGGAAAGGCGAAACGTGGACGAAATTACAAATTCAATTCAATTCAATCGCAAAGGTGGATTCACACAGCCGTTCCAAACTTCGAGTTTGAAACTCAAGTTTGCCAAAGTTCCGAATCGCCGTTCCAAAAACTCTCGTGTGAACTATGAAAGTTTGAAACTCAATCCTCACAGTTCGAATCTTTTCATAGTTCACACGAAGGTTTTGTGAACGGTGATTCGGAACTTCGGCAAACTTGAGTTTCAAACTCAAAGTTTGGAACGGCCGTGTGAATCCACCTCAAGAGATTCTCCATGAAATAAAAATTTGTTTTGAATTTGTCAACATCCTTTTCCATAACATCCTTATCGCAGTTCTATTCACATTCCTTGCTCTTGCGTGTTGGAATAATATCTAAATGTTGCAAATAAAATAACCAAGTGAAGTAAATATACACAAGCAGTGCAATAAACCAATCGTGATATACAGTAATTAAATATTTTGTAATAAGCGAATCCATAGCAACGCCTTCAATTAGTGGCTTTAATACGGCAAAAGGCTGTAAAAGTATTATAGTTTTATTGTCCATAAAACACCTTTAGGCCAAATTAAATAATACCTAAATTGTGATTATTATAATATATTCGCTATTGAATATGAAGCACTCAATCAATAATTGGATTCATTTATATTATCGATATCTTTAATTGAATAATTTGATCTAGATATGTCGAACTTTTGCAATTGGCTGTGATACATTTACCATGAAACGAATATACCAGGACCTTATTCCTTTCACAAATTAACAATGAAACGAACATATCCACGAATGATTGCCAGTCTTGTACGAATCAGAATGTTTATTGAATCATTCATTAATTTGACTTTCGTGTGTGCTTAATGCCGCCCAGGAGGGGTCAAAGAGCACGGGTGTGGTCAGTGGTCAGAGTATAACAATGGTTGAAGAAAGAATAAGCCAATGTTGGTAAATAATTGCTGCTCTATTGATATGCCCTTGTTGTAATTATAATGCATTATTGTATTTTTTTTTATTAGAAAATGATAAAATAAACGACTTGTAAAGGTTTCTAAACAAATCCGTCATTCCACCTTCCTTGCTGATATTTATGCATCATTAATACTGCATTCCCAGTGGTGAATCTAGCTAAATATACTCCACTCTTGGGCCTGACTGGTCAAGTTCTCTTCGTCCTAATGACCTTTGACCCAGACCCAATGACCTCACGGAGAAGAATATTCCTTTTCACTTCAGGATGATCAAAGGGAACTGGTTTTTCGAAAAGAGCATTGCAAATTTCATTCTAATTTTTATGCTAAACGTATATCAACTCTTTGCACAGTTTCAGTTATTATATTAGATAGTTTAATGTAAGGGTATCCAAATGATATAGTTTAACAATTGAACTATATGTTTATGTGGTCAGATATTTATTTTAGATCAAATTACTGGTCAAATTATGTGCTGACAGCAACCTTATAAACTAAGATTGATGAACTATTAGCTGTTAAAATTAACGTTCAAATATTGTTCACAAATTAGAACGTTTGCTTTACGATCTCTGTAAAAATATTTTATAAATCGGCGAGTATGAAAGTGCGAAGTGCGTGACATTCTCGAAGGCGTTTAATAATAATCATTATAAAATGATTATTAGTTTTCTGCCAAACATTTCATGACCATACTTCATCTCAACATTCTCTCAAACGAAATATCAAATTCCTAAACGAACCCAAGGTCTAGATCCGGCTGGGATGTAACGAGTTTGGACATCCCTGGAAGTACGGAACAATTTTTAAACATGTCTTCCACCCACTTGTATTATATACTTGATTCACTGGGACAGTAAGTGGTAATCAGGACATGGCTTTTGGATGCTATCTGTACATTACATTCGCCTGCACTGCTAAGCGATTTTTTCCATAGCTATTGTTATATTTTTTGACTTCTTTTATTATTGATTGTTGCCAGTCATTGCGTTTGGATTCTTAATTGATAAGCTGTAATGAAGTCTTGAAGATGAGACAAGAGATAATGTAAGCCAAGGTAGGAATGTAGCCTCGTAGGAAAGTCAAGAAAAATCAGCACATTACTTGATCGCTGGGAGTATGAAATAAAATAAATATATGAGGAAGTCCTCCAACGAACATTCCTTTTAAAATATCTACTATAAATAATGCATTTTGACAGCAGTGCTAAAAGATTTTCAGGATTGATTTAACCACTATCATTATCTCGATATTGTCAGTGGATCTTGAAGTAGACCAGCAATTATGCCATCGATTTCAATTTATAGCCGTATTGTGGCCGAAGTAAGTACCTTTGTTCCTCCAGATGACATGTATCTGGAGCATCGCCACTTCGTCGATAACATCTAATTGTGCAGAGTGCGCTTAGAAATCAATCAACCTGTGCTCAACGGAACAAAAGGCGTTCGATCGTGACGCATACGTCCACACGACAACTATGATTTCGTTTTGTAATAATTCTTAAGTATATTATTAATAACAATTCTTAGGCGTAGTACGATACGTCGTATTATTGAATTGTTTTAATCTAAAATAAATTGTTTTTTATTGTTCATGGCCCCATTTCAATATTATTTTATTGCAATATTATAGTACCCATATTATCGTATATGGGCTGCATTCTAAATGGTTTCATATAAAACGTTAAGTGCAACCCCAGGGCGAAAAGTTTTAATATAATAGTGATTAATATAAGAAATATGTTAATATGCCGCGATATTAAAGAAAATCGACTGTCAATCAATTTCAAATGCCACATGTTCCAATTCCACATAAACCTACTCCAGTTCTTGTGATATTATATAACTTTATAACGACTGGGTCTGGAGGTATGATAACATGTATGATATGATGTAACATACTCGCGATCTACTCTAATATATTCGCACGTGAGCACAATCAGCAATTAGTAATACTTTCTTTATGCTTCCTCTCAAAGGTTTTTAGCATCGGCCCACTCTCTTAGACAATGGCCAAGCGGTAATCTAACGTAGAGTAACACCACACAATGTCAGCGATAGCGAAAGTTAAATCTAGGAGGCTTATAGCATAGTAGACCTTAGGGCTAGGCACACTTCAATCCACTCTGTGCAGCCTACATTAAATAGGAGGACATGGCGAAATGCTTTATTATGCATGCTCCAAAACGATACATAATAGACTCGATGCTATGCTATTCATAGTCTATTGAAAGTGTTAAACGGTTTGATGTGTATTCTGAATAAACGATAATAGATGGGAATTAGCTTGAAAAGTGAATCGAAATAATACATTAGAGTGGGTTTAATTCACTTGTTAAGATGACTATTTGAAAAAGCATGAGAACTTGGAATATAGTTCGATTTTTTATACAATGATGTGATTACTGCAGCCGGCGTATAGATCTTTTCGTGTGAAATTGTAATTTTATATAATTTAATGGCATAATTGGAGAAATAAGAAAGGTTCTTGCGATTAAATTATTGTTCTCGTAGATTCACATTGATCAGCGGTGTTTTAGCTTTATTTTGAGTGCCGGAAGCAATCGTTTTATTCGGCATTCACTGCAAACTGAAAGGTAACAAACTCTATCCATTAAACTTTAAAAAAAAGTTTCAATAAAAACGGTACACTTAACATGCATTGGTGCAATTTGCTTTGGTATAAAAATAAAACATCCATGTGATGAAAATAAAGAACATGCGAAACATACGAAGTACCGAACACATTTCCAGTTAAGGTAACTGGTCTGATCGGATCATGTTTCCGAACTTCATAATTTTGGTGTACACTGATAATCAAGTCATACATAGTCCTTCACTATAAAAACGTGTGTCTAGTTTCTAAAATAGGTAAGCAGGCTGCCTCTTATAATATTATCTTATGACCGACAAATAAACCGCTTTGTTTTTAGACTTTGAAGATCTAATATTTTTGCATCTATACATTTATACAAAATTAATAATTCTATTCTATTAGATAAAAGAAAATACAAATTTGAACTTTTTAAAAGTTATGAACAAAAAACTCTTGTATTAAACTTTTCCTTACATTTAGACATGTTAACTCTAAAATGTTACAGCTGTCTATCGTACTCTCGTTTCTAATATTTAAATATCATTGACATTTTGGAAAAGTAAACAATATTCTATTTTCGAAAAATTTAATATTTTAGACATTTATATCTTCGAATTCACTTTTCCTCGTGAATATAACAGAAAATATTCAAAGGAACACTAAAAAAACCCAAAACCTGCACCAAAAAAGATTAAATTTCACGCTCACAAAGCTTTGAAGCATGGCATTTGTTTATCGTTTAAAAAAATCACCAAATCGACTTGTAAAACTTGTTCAAGTCATCTGTTATCAAATCGTCACACCTCAGAGCGTTCATCTGCTATATCACATCACTTGTTCGAACATTACAGATCTTCTGATAGCAACTCAGATCTCTGATAAGATCGGCACTCATGACTGATGCGAGCCCAGCACGCTCCAAGAACCAGAAATTACTGCCTTTGAAGATAATAATTTATTTGGAAACTTTCAGTGATGGCTACTTTCTTTACCGGGTTAAGGATAATTTAGTGTTGAGATCATAATTAATACGTTTATCTTCTGTAGTTCAGGCGCGTCCAATAACTAA
The DNA here is from genome assembly GCA_934045905.1 of Leuctra nigra. NCBI lineage: Eukaryota > Metazoa > Arthropoda > Insecta > Plecoptera > Leuctridae > Leuctra > Leuctra nigra. The sequence goes on along the minus strand of OW203761.1, from coordinate 27,448,663 downwards.
TTAGTTTAGTAAACAGTAATTATTGTGTTGAGTGTGTCCAGCGTCTGCACTTCATGTTTACGCTCCTGTTGAAACGCTTTATTAAAACTTAATTTATCTTTATTCGTAACCGGAAATCTAAAATCTGTTAATTAACGGGAAAGTTCGTCTCGATGTTCGTTTGTCACGTTCTGTAATAGTGTGGCGATTAGCGATTATCTATGTGGCCGTGCAATAACTGGTACACAATACGCCGCCTGTTGTCTTGGCCCTGGACATCACGAGCGGCCAGGAAGCGAGGCAGGGTGGAGGAAGATGCTGTTGCTTGGATACATTTCTAATTGTCTTCTCACACTAGACACTTTGGAACCGACTGGAATCCAACAAGATATTGTTCTTCATTGTTCTGTTGAACAATTTGTTTTGGACAAAATGTGAACCAAACAATCATCAAAGAGAAAATACAATTATAAAAGCAACGTACCTCATTTCGTTAATAGTCCGTGTTTTTAATAATCAGTGCAAAATACAGAAAAGTAGAAGTTGTAAAAAAGTAAAAGTAAATTCAAAATGTCAAAAGTTAATCCTAAGTCTGGAAATAATACATACATACATCCGAGACCGAGATACGCTGTTCTCTAAAACGGCAGTAAAAGCAATATTTGAACCGCCACTGACATGTTAATTGATTATTTGTCTCGTAGCGTTCACAAAATAAGAATCTTGCTGGGGCCAGATTCACAAAAAGTATTATCTCCTAATACGTACTATCTTTGGTATTATCTTTCATTTAACGTGTTCTTGGTATTAAATCAAAAGATAATACGTATTAGCAGATAATACTTTTCGTTAATCCAGCCCCTGATATTTTAATGTTATTTTTTACAATTTTGTATTTGTATTTTTTTTCATAATTGTCAAAATTTGAATGAAGCAACCGTAATAAATACTCAAAGTAGCAATTCATCTGACATAAAAATAGGATGATGGAAAATCAGAAATCTTACCATTCTCGGAACATTTGAACTAATTCACAAGTCCAATTATTTTTTTAACCAAACATAAATAATGAAAAACGTGTTGGCATGAGTCATGACACATATTATTATTAATATTATAGCAATTAACATGTAGAACCAATAATTTCGCTTTATTGATAGTTTCCTGCCAAATTTCACACGCAACCAAACAAACCTAACCTCAATAGACCTGTAATGCACCCACTAGGTAATGTTACATGCAGCGTAAAGGATCTTGAAAGAAAATGCAGGGAAATCATTCGATAAACTTTCGGGAAAGTGATCGATAATCTATCCCTGCTGGTTTCAAATTGCAAAACGCCTTCCTTGTCTCAAACATTCGAGCTGAGATCGTATAGACAGTTGATCTAGTTCGATAAGAATCTCCAGTAGTTTTGAAAGCAGGAACGACAGCGTCCATCAAATCGAGACGGACATTTTGATGGCGACGGCTTTTTTTTATGGCCTTGCGAAACCGAAACATCGCGGAATCTCACACTTTGGGGACTTACCTAACCTACAAATACCGAATCCGTGCTTCTTCTGCACATTAGAGTAATAGTAGTCGGCCTGATGTGGCCTGATGCAAGGGTGGAGCAACTTAAGCAGCAGCACGGGGGGCCTAAACTGCATTACACTGCAGTTTTAGATATTAAAACACTACGAGGCTTATAATATAATTTTAACTTTCGATATTTAATATGGTTTCTGTTAAAGAAATCGGGGTTAAAATAGAGGACCTTACTCCAAATCATTTGTTGTCAGCTCTTAGGGGCTGTTCATAAAGGACGTCACGCTTAGGGGGGGGGGGGGAGGGGGGGGGGGGTACTGGAGGCAGTAGGACGTCACGTTTTGATATAGATATTTTCAAACATTTACAATTTCAGTTGATATGTCGGGGACCGTAAATTTCGCTAAAAACGATAAGTTCTGATCTAGTGGAGCGGTCGCTCCACCCAGCCAAGTCGTACTGTACACTCACACTCACTCAACATACCGTAAATGCCTAATAAACTGAGGAGCAGACCAAACACTTTTACTGTAAGCAACAACATGGCATTTTCGGCCTACTGGATCTTAAAATTGGAAAATCTCACATTGTTGTGAAATATCTTAATTTCGAGCTATGGCCCACCTGACAACATATATCAAATGTGGGAACAATAGGTTATTCTATTTGCGAGCTAGAGGGCCGTGAAAACAGTGAAATTACACCCTTTTTAAATGGTATCTTCTTCTTCTTCAGATGTCAGAAAACACCGCTGTCACCGCCACAGCCTATACGGCTAAACCGATCGATCTGAAATTTTTACCACATGTGCACTTTTGGCGTCTGAGGTGCCTTTTTATAAAACCAACCGGAAGCCGCCATTTTGAAACCGGAAGTGACGTCATATCTCGAAAACGGCTAGACCAATCGGAATGAAACTAGCGCCAAATGATTCAGACGGTCATCTATATGGAATATCAATAGTTGAAGTAGAAATGTTCTTTTACCGAAACCGGAAATGACGTCAAAAATATAAATAATCATACTTTAATCACCTCTTACTACAATAATTACATATTCAGAAGGCTTATAATGATACATAACATTTGTAGAAATAACCTCTAGGTGGCAGTAATTTCAGCGGCCATTTTGAAATCCAGAAGTGATGCCATATCTCGAAAACGGCTGGACCGATTGGAACGATGCTTTCGAAATTTTCATGGAATATCTCCTTCAGCTTATATTTAGAACCACACACAATTTTTCTTACTAACCAATTCGGAAATGGCGTATTTTTTTAAAGGAATTAGTCATTGTTGCTCTGATATGTGTTACTAGTTGTGTAAATAAACTAAAAAAATTAGTGATATTCCCATAAAAAACACTCCGTGTAAAAATGCCAGCCAAGTCTCTTCAACTATAAAAAATAGAAGAAATCAAAAAATTCAGCACTGAAAAGAAGTGATATCAAAAAAGGAGCCAAGTCAACGAATTTTCAAAAATTTAATCGTACCATTGAAATAAAAATATAACCCACCGAGAAATACTTAAAAAAAGGACTTGGCGCATCGTTTTTTTAAAGACACTTCCTAAAAGTAGGAAGAATTCTTTTCCTGGGGCAATCACATTCATTATCGATTAATCAAACTACCTTTCACAATACCTATAACACTTATCTACACTATTACACTATTACTATTACACTTAATGTCAATAGGTATTAAGAAGACAGGTTTATTGGTGATGTCGTTGAAGAAATATAATTGCAGATGGTTTGTTTGACACGAAAGTGGCCTGTTATATTCGTATATTACCACTATTTCTAGGGTCATTAGGAAGACCTCAACATTCCATCTTGACTGAGGGAAGCCACGAAAGTGCTCATTACAAGAAGGCCGTCAATGGGATATGTAGCTCGGGCCTCTGGAGTGCAAATTAAGAGACTAGTGCACTGAGCTCAAATAATCAACTAACAATCTAAAGTAACACGTTGCGTAATTTATGACATTTAGGACCAGTCTTTCAATATTCTACTAACTTTTAAACGGTTTATTAGGACTGTATTGTCATGGCAACAACCAATGACATTCCTAGAATGCCTCTGTTAAGTAAATTACTTGTTTAAATGCACAGTATTGAAAAATTGGACATTATTGGTTTAAAATGTTAATTAATAACAATTAATTACACGACGAGAAGGTTCTGAGTATGATAGTTCATTAGGTATGATGATGTACCACAAAACTACCTACCAATCACAAACATAATTGTTCTGTATTTATTGATTGTAAGACAAATGCAAAATATTTCTTTGCGTACTTATATTAAAATTGAAAATATTTCACGGAATGTTTAATATTTAATTTGACAGTTTTGTCCCAATTTTTCTAGAAATTTCTAAACGACGTAGTATGTGAGTGGCATAAGCTTATGAATTTAAAAGTGTCTTTAAAAAAACGATGCGCCAAGTCCTTTTTTTTAAGTATTTCTCGGTGGGTTATATTTTTATTTCAATGGTACGATTAAATTTTTGAAAATTCGTTGACTTGACTCCTTTTTTGATATCACTTCTTTTCAGTGCTGAATTTTTTGATTTCTTCTATTTTTTATAGTTGAAGAGACTTGGCTGGCATTTTTACACGGAGTGTTTTTTATGGGGTACATTTTACAGTAAAAAATATTCTATTTAAGGGGGGAGGTAGAGACAAATTTTTGACGTCCTTTTAGGGGGGGTCTCGACAAGTGTGACACAGCGTGACAGGGGGTGTCAAAATATCCCATTTTTAGCGTGACGACCTATGTGCACAGCTCTTACTGGGAGGCGAGAATAGAATGTCGCACGGGATGTCGTGTCGCCTCGAGGGGGGCCAACTGCAGTAGCAGTAAATGTTACTTATTCTACAATTACTACATATCAGTGTCAGGGCTAGCAATTCATTTATTACGACGACGTATACGGAGCAAGTCTGCTTAGGCGGTAGCGCAACGCTGCACTCAGTGGCCCAGGTTCGATTCAAGTGGCTGACGATTCTGACTTAGGTATTTTCGTGGTGAATTGTACCCTACTAATAACCCGCGACCTCCTCCTGCCCACAGTTCCATCCATACCCTTTCTCTATAATCATTCATCAGCCACCATCATCCTTGTTGAGGAACAGTGCGGTGCGACCACTATGTATTGACATTAACAATTTGGTATTTATTAATTTCAAGGACTAATTATTCATCCTTATTAAAATTTTCCCAGAATCAATGCCTAATAACAAATGAGTATAATTTTAGCGACCTTTATGGATGATTTCCAAAAGACCATGGACGTCATCGTGTCTTGTCACTTGCTTTGTTGTGCTTGCTTTCTGCGAACATAACACTTACGGCTGTGTCGTTGAAAACATATCATCTAACTGTCGCATGTCGCACACTTTCTCCTCAACGGCGATGACGATGTGGTCAAACTGAAATCATCCGTCATGTTCATCTTCTCCACTCGTTGGAAAGTGAATGTGTGATATGAGAATGTGATGGAATGCAGATCTTTTACTTACTATGTACAAGTCGTTCAATTGGTGTGTTTTATGGATTATGATCACTTGTAATATACTGGATGTATGCGTTGTTGAATTGAAGGAATTAATATTTTTCTTTCGTGGTAATCTGTTAATTTTCAATTTCTTCAATTTTACAAGATGTAAGTTCTGTCAAATGCAAATATGTAAGAAAAAAACTGGTATAAGTTTATGTTTCCGTTCTTTCGAAATAAGATATTCTCTAACATACCTACCAATTATAAACACACTCTAAATTAACGACCCAAAAAACAAGTAACAAACATATTATTATGATTTATTTTTATTAGCCCCTCTATTTTACTTTACATATTAATACAAACAATTTAACAAATTGCCCTTGTCAAGCCTGTTACATTCCTCCTCCTCCTTCTCCTCCCCCCTCCTCCTCCTAATCCTCCTCCTTACTTTTCTTCCACTTTACTTGATTTTTCCACAAATTTTTCCTTACCTCCACTTCCCACTTACCTCCACATCTCTTTTCACCTATTCCGTCCATCTATCTCTTGGACTCGTAACTTTTCTTTTACCTTCCACATATTTTCCAAATTCCCTTATTTTATCAATTCTTTTTAATGGAAATAAATAATAATTTTCATTTGATTGTAACTGATGTATTATGTAATGACCAGAATAGGATTTGTCCTTCGATAGCACCCTAGTCATTTTGCACCATGCCGCACATGAACCATACTTCATGATTACCGATAATTTTGGGTCCGTGGGCCTTGGCTACACTAATTTCCCCACATCATGAATAGACGGGTACATCGTCAAATTTAGATCATATGTTTCACATTCTCAGGGCCGATATTACCTTTCTAATTGGTATCTATGTACACATTCGGTCAATTTGACGTGATATTGAGAAACTTCTCAGTACACAGGATATTAGAATGATTTTATGGGTGGGCTTGCTAAATTCCAGTCTTTTGCAAGTGCAAGTGAATTGTCTTGTCTCGTTGGAATTAAATCGTCGTTTATACAATACAAATTACATAGCCGAGTGTGTGTTACTTCATTTTCAATTGCGGTATCTAATTCACACTGTACTATTGGCATAGCTTCGATTTAGAGTCAGTGTAAGAACATTCAAATCTTGTCCACAAACTGATTTCGCAAAATATAACAAACATACAAATGATAGAAAATTAGTTCAAACAGTTGATGAACGAAACTCAGACATTATATTAATGGGAAGAACCATCTACTAAACCGCCATTACTACTATTGTGACAAGATTGTAAAAATGCTCTTTGTGTACTGACAACTTAAAAAATTGACTGGTTCTAAAATTCCAAATTAGTTGAATTTCATCATTTTTGCAAATTGTAACCGGTTTTCAAATGTTGAATTTACTGTTTTTCAAACTGAGCGCATTGTGCAAAAACTTTTAGATCATCATTTCAAAGTGGTCGATGATGCACGAAGAGATGCTTAACAACTTCATCGGTGCATCTTATTGTATATCTCCAACAAGATGACAATCTGTACCATGTCGCTGGTGATCCCCCTCTCCCCCCCTGCCCTCTTCGCCTGTTGCGTAAGTTTCCGTCTCGATAATACGTGCAGTAGATCGGCCGATATCAAGAATTCTTCCTGATACTTTGTGCGATCCAGTAATTAACATTTCTGTTTTTATTCACTTCAAGGAAAGTCTATGCAAGACGGTATTGGAACGCGCTGCATAATAAGTGCATCGAGTGCATCGTGCAATGCAGCATCTAATTCTCACGACGCATTCCTACTCGTCCGATGACGATCACACCTAGAGATCACTCAACTTATGACGTCACTCTTCTGCACCGCTTGATTGTGGTTTACCTTGAGTCCTCTTGTCAATATTCAAATGCTTACGGTGAAGTGTGACATCATTTCACTCCCAATAGACTCGACATTGTGAAGTTTAATAATGACATTACTTTTCGTCGAGAAGCCTCGAAATTCTGGTACTATTTTGAATGTAAATGAAGGGAAGATGTGCATTTTCTTGTTGTCATACTGGTGGCGATTGTGGGTCAGCGGGTCACTAAGAGCGTCCTCTTTCAGCAGCCACTAACCATGGCCATTACTTTGACCGCTGCAATCATGGCCTATGCAGAAACCAACCGATGCGCTTGAACTGCAATTTATCACCCCGTGTCTACAATTAAAATGTAAATACAATTCCAAGATGTTTCTTCGTGAATCTAGGATGATCCACAAGAGAATGGCAAGACGGTGGAGATTTTATACGAGTCGTGTAGGAAAAGAGTCGAATTATTTTTTTAATTGTACCCTTTTCAATTCAAAACAATCTGTGTGTACACCGGATATTTTATAAAACCATTGTTTTCAACTATTTTTTCTAGAACAAAAATTCGACAATTTTCTTTAAGTGTAATAACATATTAAATGTTTATGTTTAATTGACGTAAAATAATTGTTATTAACAACAATTTAAATGTTAAGTTTATTGTTAATTTGCGAGTAGACACCTACTTGCAATGAGAAGTATGACTTTATAATACAAGAGAATGGAGAATGTGCGTGAAATATTGCAATATTGCCCTAGGGTTCAACTTTGAGTTATCTTCATAATCCTCAACATAAATTAATTTGTTTTACTCCATATAAGAGAGCTGTGTCGGTGAGCGGAGCGGAGTTCAAAAGATCCAGATACAGGGAACTACATCAAAGTACTGCACCTATTATTATAATACTCTTATCGACGTCGTGATTTACTCTGCCGTTTGTTCTCTTCAACAAAATTAGCATAAACAGATAGGGCAAGAGATTATTGGCGGCAAAAACAATATTATTTCAACACCTTTTCGTTATCATCAGATACATACGTCTGGCTATACAAGTTATGAGTGGCACATTCAGATGCAGACTAATATCGATGCAGAAATCTTGTTCACGTCTTTAGCTTCCACATGGCTTCCTAAGTAACTATAGCAAGCATTGTTTTGCATTGCACTCACCACGCCCCGTAGTTATACAATCACAGTGCAACAATAGGTCACAATCCAAACTCTGACTCGAGAAATTATGTAAATGAATTTTTATGAAAATAACGAGATAGTTTGTGTACAAACCGCAAAGGAAGTGGAACCACATTATTCTTTATAGCTAATAAATTGTTAAACAATCGGTGCATTCTATTTAAATGAGATAATGTGAACTTTTTCTTCCTGTGATCTTGCCTGAGGCAAAATGTGCTGGACCGGAATCGAATGATTATTCTAGTGTTCTTGAAATGGACTGAATAGACAGACAGGTATCGACGAAAAATCACATTCGTAATCGACATACAGGTTTTATTCACTAATTAATAATTTGATATGATAATGTTGATACGACGTCTACGTAAGAACCTTATAGAAATCTGTATTCATAAGCACCATGTTACTCTAGCGCGATAAAAAATTGCCACGCGGCTAGTATCCGTGTTTTCCTTTTACGATTAGATTTGACAGTTCTCTTTAGGTCAAGGTAAAAGTAACTTTTAGGGCTAGGGCTAAAAGAGTTTAAATTGTATAGATTTTATTTTAGAAATCGATATTTCAACTAAATTATATTCGCTCTTGTGCCATCAATTTCTTTCGATTTCAATTGCCTAGAAGGTAGCATTTTCAGTGTTCTTTTATCTAGAAATGACCGCATTAATTGCGATTGACTTTTATTTACATACCATTTCAGCAATTATAATAATAAACCATAAATGAGTGAAAGAAGGGCCCAAGGAAAACTGTAAAAATAGATCAATAACGTTTATTTGAACTCTAAATCTGTGTATAAAGTATGAAACCCATTCATATATTATCTTGATTCATCGAGTATAGTTCAATTCGATTTGGTCCAACCGAATTCTCCACGGCGGTTAGCAGTATCCATAGCAGCCCTCATTAGCTCCATCACCCATCATCAGGGGTCAATAGGTCAATCCACACTCTTTAGAGGCTCCGGCGAATTCAATGAAGACAATACCTCCAAGAGAGTCATATTTCAAGGTCAGAGTTGAGAGGCAATCGCTCTCGGGAAGGTGATTTCACCTTTTTACTGTTCCTTATATGTTATCCTTCGAAAGCAAACCCCTTATAGAATTTCTTACGCGAATGTTTTGCCAAGGTAATATGAAAGGAGTAATCAATAAATCAAATATCTTTTTTCTTAATGAGATATTCCGATAGCTCTGGTGTTAGTCCTTGATTTGTGTAATTGTCACAGTTGTCTACTTATCCGTGCAGATACGAATTGGGAGCAGCAATAAGCAATCTGAACCTAAAGACATAAATTATTGTAATTAAGTCGTCGAGAGTTCGACGCTGGAGTAGGCAGGATTTAGAAGATTCGGTGGCAGTGTTTCATACTTGGACACATGCTCTTGGCGGAGCTTCGAAGATTATTACTTTGTTTCTAACGGAATATAAATCATACAATAATTAATGCGTACTCGTTCAGCTCCACATCTCCAGAGTATTATATTGAGAAATAAAGACTTTTTATATTTTATTTCTGAGAACAGCAAACAGTTTGATGCTGCCTTACATAGCAAACTGCAACGGCACATCTTCTAAGACACTATAAGAAAGTTTTAATAGTTACTTTGGGAATAGTTGTTGGTCTGTAAAATTATTTGTGTACTTTTCATTTTTATAATAATATGATTTTACTAGAAACAAAGACAATATGCATGTGATGAAAACTAAAGAAGATGGACGACATATTGTTCAATACCGTATAATTATTTATTTTCTTCGCGGCCAGGTGTTAAATTAACGTCTCATTAAACTGGACCATGCATCACATCTAGTTAATGTTAAACTAACATCCAGTGGCCAAGATGGGAATAATTGACTCAAACTGTAATTGCTTTCGACTCCGTGGTTACACACAGCATCCACCTGTGCTCCTGTCATGCGTGACAACAACCAATACATCTGCATCACTAAGCATAGCTCGTCGGGAAAACATTGCATGTTGGAGGATGTGCGTTATGCATAAGTTATAGAATTACGAAACATCTTTACCGCTAGTTTAACTCCAATCAATTGCATTCCAGTCTGATCATTCACAGCTTTGCAGAGTATTTTCAATCTCATCATAATTCGTAATAGAGCGTGTGATGGACACGTATCTGAAAGATGAGTTGAGACTTCGAATTCGTAGAAGGAGACGCATCTGAATTTCTACAAAATAATCCGTAATAATGTATGAAATCGATAGAAGAAATGCTATTTTAATATAATTTCTTCGATTTAATAAAATCTTTGTCAACGTACACTCAGCCAAACAAAAATTGAACGTTGTCCAAATTTGAATGACTGCTGGTCATATCCCATAACCAATCAAAGCTTGTTATTATCATTGAAATGTGAGGTCACTTACTAGAGTAAGACAATGAGATCGCTTAGACTGACTTCTGATGGCGCGATCTTACATTTATCAGCCTCAGATTTATTGAACGTCCAATTTTTGTTTGGCTAAGTGTACCTACCAGTAAAGAATCAATTTTCAATTGGCAACACTAAACTACTTTGTTCGCATTCATTTCAATGTTTCGTAGCACAAAGTTTGCTTTACAACAACGAACCACTGTCTCCAGCCTTTCTTCGCAAATATGTTTGTCATCATGTGTTGTTTTGAACTTCATTAGGAAGGTCGTCGAGGAAGTAAGGAATGCTAATTTCTTTCAAAATGCGATGACGATGGAGTAAACCATTCCAACATCCATGCAAGGTAAATCAAACTATGTACATACTTCATTACATTTCACACCCTTGCCAAAAATATTATTCAATGTGACACAAACCGCAACTCATTTGCCAAATATGTATGCTATATAATATATTACTAAAACCATGTAAGATAAATTAAACTTCTGTAAAGAAACTTCTTAATGAAGTACTTTTTATTACATTTACACACCCTGACCAAAACATATTTAACATAACATAAACCGCAACATACCACACATATTACATGTTAGCCAATTCAGGTTAACGGAGTTGCGAAATGCGATCTCGCAATAACAGCCCCTTGGTAGTTGTTATAGACTCGTATGTACGTATAGGACGGTTTTGCAAGTCGTTTCTGTGTGGTATATCCCCTCCATCCCAGACACCTTTCTCACTGGCGAAGAAAAGCTCGTGCAAGAGATATACCGCAGTAACAGTAAGAGTGCCAGTTGCCTTTGAACTATTATCAAGCAAGGTTGTGTGGTTGGTTACCGGTGTTACTTGGTCTCGCGACGAGTCAGTTACCTACTGCCCTAGCTGGTGTTTGTACCGCTATAAGGCACTGTGACCAAGGACTTGGTCAGTGTAAAGTGCAAGAGTGAGTGAGAGAGCTGATCCCATGTGTGCGGTGACGTGAGGAACTGAGAGTGTGAAGTGCATTGTGCATTATTGTGGGGAGGACTCTTCTTGTTTTAGAGAAGTAGTAGAAAGAATTAGAGACTGTTGTGATTCGTTGACTATCTTAAAATGATTCCGAGGTTTGTATTTGCATTTTTAAGTTACCTACTTTAATGTATAGAGTGCATCATTCAAAATAATTTTAGAACAGTTAAAAAGGGTAGATTTTTTTACTATGTATTTTTACGAACAATTTTCTTTAGCTTTACAGTAAACTTGACACTTAGGTATTGTATGATATTACTTAATTTTGAGTTTTTTTTATAATTCTATAGTTTTCGAAAATATTTGTTATTTATTATTTTTTTAATTATCTTGTTTGTTAATTTTCTGGAATTAGGAAAACTTCCTAAATGTGTAACACAAATATTATTATAGTCATAATACAGATAAATATAAATGATTTAAAAGTGAATTAAAATGAGGGGTAGTGATTGGATGAATAAGACAAACACAGGACTTCTCCGGCACAGGGGTCAAGCTTATCTTTCTCGTGCAGCAAAAGCTGCAGATTTCATGTTCCGTTGTTCATGTTGAAATATCTCAGTCTTATTGTAAAGGGCATTGCATTAGATGCACTCAACTCAAGAGGTTATGTTCAGCTACACCGGTAGAGCGAAACTGCGTTCACACTTTGAAAAAAATCAACAAAACTAAGTTCCAACAAACACGTGACAAAACGTAGCGTAAAGCCGACGTCGAGTGACTTCCTACAACCTCGAAAAATTGGATTGCTTGATTCCATAAAACATAATCGAAATTTATTTCCGCAACTCTTCCTCTAGGATTAGTTACAATTCAAGTTTGCACGTAGACTATAGAAAGATTAAATCTGATAAGGTTGATTAGTTAGAGCAAGATGCTCTTGACTCAGTAATTAATTGCCCTTCATATCTTAGAATTGGGGCGATTTCACCCAAGAATCAAGAAGATGTGAACAAGAATCGATTACCAGGACGATTATTTGCTGCATTTTTAGAGAAAGGTTCACACAGATTTTTAAGTGTTGATCAATAATAATTAATCGGCTATAGGTACTATTATCGAGTCTGTAATGTTTAGGTTATACATTTTCACCTATTATCGGTTTAGTAACGATTGCTTTGCAAATTCTCCATCTGAGATCTATATATATCTGAGATGTAAATCGATTGCCATTTATAGAGATGTAGTTATCGCTAACTTACTAAGTCTTGTGCTCAGTAGTTAATCCCATTATAGAGGTGTGTAGATAAATCACTCAAAGTCATCCGAAGACTTTGTTTACTTTCGCTTTCGTGATTCGCAAGAAACGATTGTGCAAAAAAAACATCCCATTCTACATACCAGAGCCCGAGGTATGAATTCCAGATTGCCCTCTGACATGGAAGAGTGCAGTGAGAAGACGAGAACGTGTATTTTAATTCGCAATGGAGACGTATTCTCGGTTTCTTTTCAAATTATTTGGAAAAAAATATTGATTTCATCCTTCATGTATCTTCTTGAATTCAGAGGTGAAAGTTACTTATTGGAAATACGTAAACATCGTGCTTCGAAGAACATAGCATTATAATAATTTTGAAGACGCTTACAATAAAAATATTGACAAAATGTATGAATTCTGAAAGAAAATAACATAATTTGACGGTTCGTGATGATTGATTCGATTACCAGAGAAAGAGTTCCGGGTCTGGGGTCATGACCCACCGCGTGAGGGCCAATAAAACTGTCGTCTCAACTGAACAGTGGCTCGACGCATGTTTGATTAATTCATACTTTAATCGGTGTCACTAAAAACACATCCAAGTCTGGCAAATAATTTGCAACATTTCATACACGGGAAGTAGGTAAGGTGCCAAAGCGTGAATAATTTGGCGACACTGGAGCAATGATTCAGGGAATAGCTCAAGCTTTCTTTACTGTCATGGTTTCAAGGATGTAATACTGTAAAATATTCATGTTTTTAATCGATCAGTAATCAATAATCTTGTCAGTGGTGGAATAAGTTTATTAGCAGATTAAAAAAGAATTATTATAGCATTTCAATAACAAACATTTTACATGCATTGGTGTGATGTTATAGACATTCCGTAATTATGCAGATATACACAGGAATTAGTTAATTTACTGCTTGTATTATCTCAATAAAATAACTCTTAAATGCTGTTACGGTCATCAAAGCTGTAGCACCGTTATGATGACAATTACTTACAATGCAAATAAGACCATCAATATAAAACTATATTTGTGATATAAGCACACTAAAACATAAGTAGGTATCATCAGTGAAGTATTTCAACGTCATAAAATGCATATCGAGATCCTGGTAATACATGTCTCTAGGATATCAGTTTATAGACCAGTGGGTTGCACTTGATGAATGATAGTTGCCAGTAGTCTGTGAAATAGCTTCACTTTGATAAGCTTTAATCACGCTGTGCTGTGGTGATCTATGTGCCATCCATCTTGATTCAGACTTGTCGGAGCTCGGCACGCCATTACGCCTTGGACGACAAGAGATAATGAGGCCACAGCCCAGGTCAAACGTCATTCAACTCTCATGGCAGGTCATCATTATAAAATCAATCAGTCAAACTAATAATTTTTGACTTGCAAAAGAGTATTAAACAATTAAAAAAATGAAGTTTTCTTATTCAGTAAATTTTCTTATTACTACCTGAAGCTGAAAGAAGAAGTTTTGCCCTGAGGACTATCAACCCGGTTCTATCGTCATCAGCATAATAATTATTTCAATCTAGGTTACGATTGGACAACGAAATATTGCAAGAAGCGATAACAAGATAATTAAACATAAAACATATTTACTCCGAGAGACGAGACAAAAAACAAAACTGTGAAAAAGTTTCGTTACCTTTGCTTTTGTTTTCGTCATCGTATCAAGTACAATAATGAGTTTTCTTAAAATAACATCCGTTAAATTATAATTGAATATATTTTAAATTCCAATCAGTTTGTATAGTCTGTGTAGGTGTGTGTTTCTAGAATCTAGCCCGTTGCGTTGATAGACACTTTTCACACTCGCGCATTGAACTCTCTCGTCGTCGTCGTCGACGAGTCTGAAGGAATCGCGAGACTTCACCTCTTGACGAAGTATTTACAGCACTTTGAAACGGTCACAAAAGAGCTGATGCAAGACAAATGATTCATAGTGTAATATTTCGCAACATTTAATTGCTTTTCAAGTATACTTGAAAAAGATTTGTATGTCGTTGAATATAAACGAATAATCAAAGAAACGTTTTGTAAGTGAATCATTTGTGTGAAAGTGAAATCTTCAGAAAATTAGCAAGATCTAATTAGAGTAATAAAATAAACATACGTAAGATTGTAGGTGATAATCATTAGCATCTTAGAAGGTGTTAAAGTGCAACTAGGAAGAGGGAAACATGTGTGATGCACTTATCATTTCAACCTTTCTCTTCAAAAGTATTGCATTCATCGGACAAAAACTTCAAGATGATGTTTTAGTTTTTAGAGTCATTTTAATTACCTACTACTTTAATGTGCAATCATTAGTTTTCATAATTACGATTCTCTTCAAGATGATATAATCTTCGACGCGTAAAGATAGTTTGAATATGTTTTCATTGTCCAGAAACGATTTAATTTTTCATACAAGTTCTCGAGAAATATTACTAAGTAAACACTTTGTTTCCGTTGATATTAAATAAATACAATTATTGTTGGGAGTTAATGAGTTTTTCTACGTGATCCGCTTACCTTATACGGTGCTTCTCTGACTGACTTAGGCTGCAGCAATGGCGTTACATCATTCAATCTGATTGTTATATCAATAGATAGGTTTCACTTTTTCTGCACATTTTTTCATTGGCCTCATTTCAAAACAGTGTTCAATTTTCTTTTTTCTTTCTTTCTTTCTGTTACTGTCTTGCGGTAATTTGGACAAGATTTATGATCAATCCTAAACGAATCGAAAACGAAATTGAATATTTCTTGATAATTGTTTATTATGCTCACTATGAAATGAGTAATAAGTCAGAATGATACTAAATTAAATAGGAGAAAAATATTTTAATCGTTAACCAATAGCACTGACCTTACTTTCTATTTTCTGTAGAAGTAATTTAATTAGCAAGTAGGCGTTAGATTCTGTTCTAGGTACTAGGGCAAGGACGCCTGCATAGTTTTTCGTGACTGCAGAGCGCACTTTTGCGGATATAGTACAAACTATGATTGACCTGTCAATGTCATTAACTCATTCCTGATTGTCATGGTATATTTAATGAAAAACTAGAGTGCCAGAGTGAAGGTATACACATAATATTATTTGATCTAGATATGTCTGCGGTTACACGAGAGATCCTTTCTGATTCAAGTTTCAGTTTTGACGTCGTAGATCTTTTAGTAAAAATAAAGTACTTTTAATGGAGACACGTTTATTACAAAATCTCAGTAATTAGAAATATACAATACATCAAGAATCACTCAGCCGTGTAATCTATACAATTTATTTAATAATTAAAGAGAAAATGTAGACTTGTACACAATAAGTTACGTCTAAACGGTATTATCACACCTACCTTAAAAAGTCATTATAACTGGAGGCGTATTCTTAATTCGTTGTAATTATCTCGAGTGATTTGCTAAGGCAGTTCCAGCGTACAGATGTAATGATCGAAGAAATAATAGTTACAGAAGCTGAAGAAGATATATATCTCCAACTTATACTTAATTACAGATTTTCTATTGAAGTAAAACATATCAATTACGTGTAATTTTTATCATGTAACGTTGGAAGTATGTCATTTAATTAATTGTCTGGGTCAATCGCCTACCGTCCCATTATTTCTTTATTTATCATTAAGACCACTCAACATCTTCGCCGCTAATAAGTGAAGCATTATTACGTCTTCCCAGAGTTCGACCGAGTTTAGATGAAGATCAATGAAGGCAATATTCGAGATCTGATCCACATCCGGGTACGAGTTGCACAATTTCTTGTCATCTTTTAGTAAGTCTTCTTTAAAGAAGGGCCTTCTACAGGTTTATAAATAGTGGTCCTTTATAAATTGACCGAATAGCGTGATTCGGTGGCAAATTGACTGAAACGTGTTTCCAACTAGTGGCTTAACCTTAGCTTACTGTATACTTTGAAACAAGAAATAAGGACACAAAAACGCAATTAAAGATAGGTTTTATTTTGCCGTGCAGTATAACTCATCGTTGAACACAGATGTTAGACAAATTGACGTCAAATTATCGTAGTTTAGGTTTGGTATAACGACTTCCCGATAATTTGAGTGCTTCGATAACATTTGGTTGTGAGATCAAATTGCCAGTTCAGTTCCCCTAGCAACTTTTTACCTATATATTATTGGATCCTGATGTTCGTAAATTTATATGGCATCGGTCGCCTGGTGGGATTTCTGAAGAAAGAAAATACTCCAAGGATTGAAGAGTCTGGGAATTATTTGTATGGAAAAATGTACTTAGTTGAATGCAATGCACGTAACACAATGCGGTTTTTATAATGATGCACTGCCACTGAATTCACGTGCATAAAAAAGTGCAATAATGCTCCCGAACTTTCAGAAAATGCATTCAATTCGCCGGGTACCCATATACATAGCGATTATCTAAGTATAGTATAATATTATTATTAATATACTTATTTTCTAAATCATTGTTCGTTACTACTTTATGGTTAACACTGATGATCTAATTAGATAATATGAAAATGAAAACAATGTTTTGATCGAGGTTCTGTCTGTTGACTGCTCTCCACTCAAGAACAATACAGAGTTAGCAAGATACAAGATCTTTCTGATAGTTGAGCTTCAAGAATACCTTCAAGATCAGATCGAGATGCAAGTTGACTGGTCAATTTGACCGAGCATGATAATATTATTGGCGCCGATACAACTCCTATCATTCAAATTTCCGGGTTAAAAGTTCAATGTAACTGCATTTTTTCTAAAAAGCTTTCTCTTGCGTTTGGTATTCCGAGATTGGCGAGTGCCCGATTCCGCCGGCCTCCGCGCGACCTTGCTATATCTTCCTCTGCTGAGTTTCTACGCTGAGTGAGGAAGACGCTCTTGTACGGTCAGCGAGGACGGTAAACACACAAGCACAAGAGAGACACAAAATCCACTGACCTACTACCACTGATGCTGCCCGGACAAAAATAACATTCAATATACGCGAATTGATTGCCTTGATATCGAAACTATTTCTAACAAATGATTTCATTTTAATTCGAGATTAGTGTACTATCGAATAAGAAGATGAGAAAAAAACACGTCGTGTTAAAAGATGATCTAATTACATACATAGGAATTCAGATCCATTCGTATCATTTTATTTTTATCAAACAATGCAATAATTACGGTGGTTTGTGGCTTTATTCATAAGAAAGGACATTGTTTAAGAGATGCGGATATGTAACTTGAAAAGTAGGCATTGCCCCATTAACATATATCTAACTGCAACGTAACCAAGTTTATGGATGAAGTTAGTATCCAATTATACTGCTATTTTTATCCCAAGACAACATTTGAATGTGATGTGAATTCTGTTATCTGTCACTGCATTCTCTCACGTGTTTTCTCTTGCTCACAGAATATGGTCTCGGACGGGCGTGCTCTGTCTGGGCGTCCTCTGCTGCGTGGCGGCGCTGCAGTTCCCGTCAGACTTGACAGCGACGGGGGGTGAATGTGCCCTTCTGCTGGACGGACCCGGAAGAACGAGCGCCTTCGACTACAACCTCAACGCCCTGAGAGGAACTTTGTAAGTACGACTGAGCTTTGCGCGAGATCGCTTGGAGACGTCATGTGGCACGCAGAATGAAATTGTTTGGAACCCTTAAAGAATTTAGAGAACATGATCACACCTTCTTAGAAACAACTTCTCTAACTTAATTAATGCGAGAAACATTTCTAGAAAGCTTGGTTGTACTAGTGGTAGTGGTTGTAGTATTGGCAAACATTCATTAGGAGGATCATGCTAATTTCTCTAAAATATTTATCACTGTCGTCACATTGTCGGCAATTTTCAATATTGATTGCACGGAAAGGTATACACAAACAAATTACAATATCCACATTACTCCTTTAAATAAGAACCAATAACCATACCCATAGTACCTACACAAATATATAGTACCATTAGCCGGAATAGTACAATTTCATGTAGGAAAACTAAAATTTGATGAACCCCGGCACTCCATTATAGTTATTTTAGACGATTATTTCCAATGGATTTCTTGCTATATGTTTGCCTCTGAGATATTTTATTCTGTTTTTTTTTTTATAACCGAGCGCACAACAATTATATATTTTAAATTGTAGTGTTATCGTTGTGGGCAATTACGTACAATCAGTTTTTAGTCTGATTTTTTCCCGAAGCAACTGTAAACGTTTTAGTATAAGATGTAAACGACCTTGTTAATGCAAACGTTTTGCTGTTTAAAAGTCCCATGAAAGCCCATCCCAGGTGTAACAAGCTCCGAGTTCCAACAGTTGCACTCCGTGAGGCGGCAAAGCAAGCATAGCAATCTTCACGAGCTCCCTGCCGATCTGCCATGCGGGTGGCAAATGCTTTCATATCATTCATTTCCTTCACACAGACATGCGTTTATCGTGATGCCTTTCAGGTAGTTTCGAAGTTCATACTTTCTTTCATTCTCCTTGACCTCTGAAGAAAGAAGAAGATCCTAATAGACGTGAAAAAAATCTGAACAAATCCGATGATCGAGACAATTGATTGGCGGTCCTTGAGCATGTCACTGCGACCCTTAACCTCAAAACTGACTGAATGAGTGTTACTTCTTCATTAACCTCTGTTAGTCACGTGGACTCCATGAACCTACATCGCGCAGGCGTGTAATCTCTCGTCCTGACATCTTGTTCCTACGTTGAACACAATTCCGCGCTTCCGTGACTCACATAATGCCTTGTTTGCTACATCCTCTGTTCTACATCATCCGACCATTGCTTTACTTTTAAATAATGCATTACCTGTGAAATTTACAGTTAAAACTTATTTGGGCAGTTTTATAATAGAAAACGGTAAACACATACAGAACTATACGTAAAACTATACAGATCACGTAGTACTTAAGTAAAAAAAAAAAAAACAGCGTAGTACTTGTTATTTTCACTCAATTAAGAGACCCTGACCTCATCGTGGAGTCTTGATCAACTAATTTATTTTCTACCTTGTCATTCTTCAATTTCCCAGTAGCTGTTGCTTGATCGTGTGCGCGAGACTGGACTCAGACGTTACAAACTTGTTTTGTTCTAACGTCACATAATTATTTTGAATAATAATTAATTATTCACTGAACGTATCGGGTCAGTCTATTGGACTTAGTCAACCTACAAATCAAGCCTCAGTTGGATTTCCCTGGCGATTGGCAACACCTCAAGTCATTCAATACTCTCTATTCAATGTACGTCGTCACTTGAAATCTTTGCATCTTCTGCACAACTAAAGAGTATTTATTTTCAACACGGGTAATACTTTTGTTAGGAATATTAGGCAATTTTCTCGGAGTTGTTAAATTGGCGACAAATTAAAAATAACCGTAAAGTAGTGTTACCGGTTTTGGAAAAACGATGAGGAGCCTCACCGAGTTATTGAAAAGAAATTGAAACTATCGGAAATTGAAGAGGCTGTTATGTTGCATTTGGCACATGAACTTAAATACTGTTATTATTGCATTGTAATTAATACCAATTAGATTTAACGCCGCATGGTAAGTGGAAAATTATATCTGAAAAAACCTGCATTTCAAGATTAAAAAAGGATGTTAACCGGCTTAAAGAGGAAGACGCATTGGTTAACAAATAATATGGAAGTGAATACATTTAAAAAAATATAAACAGATTTTTTAAAAGCCAAATCCATGATTTTTAATCTATATGATTGCAGGGTTGTTTACACTATAATATAATAAGTGTATACAATTTTGTAATTTTAAGAGTTTTTGTTTTCTCTTTACACTCACAAAACGTGAAATCCACAAAACTTTCATGTAGCGACTTCTTTGCGTAGATAATTTATAGTCGTCGCCTTGTTGGCATTCATGCGCTGTGATTGAAGTTCAACTTTGCCAAGATTAAGGTGAAATCTTATCTTGACTTGAATACTGATCAAGCTATCAATCTCCATCACACAGCTGCACATCGCAATGAATGGTCAACGATTCACTATTCAACTTCTTATGTCCATTCAATTCCAAAACCAAGTTTATACCACACGAGCATTCTTCAAAAACGCAAACTTGTTTCTCTTGTGTGACCTATATTTAATTCCAAGCTTTTATTGAAGACATTATACAACACATATACCATAATTAAAACTACTTTTTTTAACTAACAACTAATTAGGTATTATGTAATTTACGTCAAGTAGCTGTGAGAATGATGAGTTCAATCGTTCGGCAATATTTTTTTATTTTTCTCTCTCTTCTTCACCTCTCTCTCTCTCTCTCTCTCTCTCTCTCTCTCTCTCTCTCTCTCTCTCTCTCTCTCTCTCTCTCTCTCTCACACACACACACACTCGCAAATAAACGTTGTGATTAATTATCAGTTATCATTTATCATTATCAATCATCCACCCGTCATCTAAGAATGGTTTTATAACAGGTTAAATCACCATCAAAACGATCACATTATCGCTGTATTATTTCAAATCAGGTTTATGTGAGAAGAGCTTGCATCAAATTAGAAAAGATAAACTATTCAATGTCACGTGTCCGACGTTGTTCCTATTCTAAAATCCGGATTTGACGAAAATCAGATCAATCGTTGTCACAGCTGATTTCACACACGTCGATTTGCATACGAAATGATTTACTCGCACAACCAATCATATGAAAATGAATGCTAAATAACCAATTCCTTTTAGACGTCGACTTTAAAAATACTGGAAATGTTCGAAATTTTGCACAAAAATTAGGAATTGACCAATTTTACAAACCATTTAAATTCTTGTTGGGATGATAATATATTGGATTGTTTATCGATCTTAAATCAAATACATATTTTTCAATTATTGTTTGTTGCCGTTTGTTTACAATACATATTTTTTAATTGATGACCAAGGTTCTCGAATATTTTGATCAAGTTCGATTTGATATTTAATTCTGAAGAAATAATCAATCTCGATTGTCCTTGATGGTTGTGAGCTCAATGACCGTGCACCTCAGATCTCGTAATCGTGAGAAACAATTAACAGTTTAACCGTAATTGCTCCATTAAGTGGATGTCTTGAATTGCATTATTAATACGGAAACCGTGTAACGTTCATTGTTATCTCGCTGAAATGCTTGACCCTCCACAAGGGCGCAGTCGTGGTCCAGTTGTTGCACTTTCTCCGAGAAATAATAATCCAGTCATTTGTAATTCAGCTAACATCGAGACGGAAGGATCGTGTTACGATCACACTTATTCTGAGGTAGTACATCACGCGTTTATGGAGAACATTGTTCTGTTAGATTAATGAGTCGAAGAGGTGTAAAATATTGCGATTTAAATTGCAGACTTCCCATTACATTATATCACGAGAAAATGTCTGAAACCAATTGGAAGTTTAGTTTGCGATTGTTTCGATTCCGAAATGGGTCTATTATGATCGCCAGATGACATAATTGTTAGCAAAGATAAATTAAATCAGGCGTGAAATATGCCTATGCATAGAGACATTGTTACATTTTAAATAGGTACTCAATTGTATAATTTGTCATCAACATATCTACCAAATTTCATCTAAACTTAACTTTTATCGTGTTTGTCCATATTATTATTTTTCAAACATTGTGAAGTATGAAGCTCATTGCAAATTAATTAATTAGTCGACAGTGTCCCCAGAATTACTATATTACTTGTTATGATTTACATTTTTCAAAATAATTAAAATAAATAAATAAATTGGATTCCAACTGAGGCAAAGTAAGTTTAAAAGAACATGAACTTCCACAGCAACTCGACGATAATTGAAACGTGTGAAATCTATTTACAGAAATGCACAATAATCGACGACATTCGTGAACTGAAAAATATTTCGAAACGAGCATTGCTTCTCATTATTTTGAAAACTTACACAAGTGAAGAAACTGAGCATTATTTCGGTTACAATTTTTCTCCTGTGGGTAAATCGAGACCCCCGATGATTGGAAACGAATCCTTCCTTTCTAAAACGATTCCGTAATGAAGCAAAAGTCCAGCTGATTAGCGTACAACTTGCATTCGTAACCCCACCGATGGCTGCCCCCTTAGCGTGGTGGTGGGGTTTGCGTTGGCCAATGATCCATTGCAGCTACGCCGGCGAGCATATGCTCATGTGTAAGGGCTACCCATGCCGGACAGGTCAGTGGTGAGGTCCAGACAAAGAGCAGCCAGGGTCGGCCTAACCATGTCCTCCCTTGAATTTGCGGTCCCCTCCCCTCCCCTCGGGCCGGCCTTCCCCCTCGAGATGGTGATCCCCCTGATATCGGGTTCCGCCGGCCCGAATCCTCACACCTCCCGGTCCGTCCCCATTCCGGCCTGGCCTCCCCACCAGTGTTGGACTCCCCCGGATCGGGCCCGTTAGGTCGACCCCTCCCCATGTCCACCACTTATATCAACAAAGTTAAATGCAAAAATGCAAAAATTAATGTGCGCAATATAACCTCGTCGTTGACGCGCCGTTAAACCACAATAATCTAATCTAATCTTGCATTCGTAATATTCAGAATTCCCCACAATCTTACTCAACACTCCTTGCAAAAATATGCATTACTGAAATTTATTGCGGGTTTGAAAGTTGTGATTTGCATCGAAATGATTTGTTGCACGAATCACAGGAACTGAATTATTATATGGATGCACATTTTACAGTACCTTTAAGCGTGTCACGATCTGGTAATATAACAGACCGGGGTTCGCGTCCAGCTACTTAACTTTCTCTGTGTTATTGATGGCCCATTGTATGACAAAGTGCCCCCACGAGTGTCACATTATTGTTGACCACCTTTTACAATCGCTAGCTGAGAAAAGTGAGAGTGCAACAATTTAGAATAATGTGTTCGGAAAAAGTACAACAATCAGCATCAACTGTGTTGATTTGAGATATATAGTAGGATAAGTCTGACATTTGAGTTGTTCTGTAGATATGATCGGTTTGCTTGCTGCATTACAGCATTTCTTTTCCCTTTCTATTATTATTATTCTATCATCACACGCAAGAAGGAAAATGTCACGGAATACTAATATTCCTGTTGCTCGTAACTGTGCTTGAATGCAGGTTGTAAGAAAAAGAGTGTTATGCAATAATGAAATATTTTAAATTTCTGCGTCTTTACAGTGTATTTTGTTGAAAGTTGATGGGTTTTGATATGCATTTAAATGATTATATTACGTGATGTTCTATATGTTCACTGGATAGTGGATAGAGTATAATTGAATTTCTAAAGTAATTTTGTCATCACCATCATCATTGCCGGCTTAGTATCGGAATGATACCTGTACGAAATTAAACATTTAGGCGAATTTTAAAATAATGGTCCACAGTCGGTCTTCCCAACCCCGCATTCGCTCAAACGTCACGTCGACGTTTGATTCAAAATGATAATACATGCATATCATAAAAGGAGAAGATACGAGTTATATGAATCGAGAAATGTGGAGATGCAAGTCATGAAATAAGTTTTGGAATACGAGATTTTGAAATCCCCATTATTTCGGTGTGCCTGAAATTTTCAATACTGCAGATTGTTCATGTGGATTAGATTAAACTTAGTTGATTAAACTTGATTCTAGCACCTTCCATACTTTTCTTTATCATCAGCTTCCTATTATTGCATTGGCTATTTGAAACCACACTGGACGTTTTATTACTGACTATCTATACACATACTGCTAATCTAACAATCACTCTGTAAAAAGGTCCAGGAGGTGAACACGTTCCTATCATCCCATCTCATCGCATCTTGTGGGAGTGTTGTATTAATATCTTGATTTATTCCAGCGGCTACAACGGTCATCAGACGTGCATCACCTATGACGCAGTCAATGCAGCTTACGTTCAAGCGAGGAAACGAATTAGTAAGTATTGATCTCAGTCAACCTACAAAAGCTTTGGCCAACAGCCCAAAAGAAGGCCATTGAAAGATTGGAACTAAGATATTTACAAAGTAGGTCCATTGAGGATATTCCCTATTCGGATTCGTATTACATAAACTTTAGATTTTTGCTCAAATAACTGTAAAGCTATTTGCATATGAAAACTAGACCATGTTTTACTTCAGAAAGCTTTTATCTAACAGAAAGCCACGGCTATAGCTCATTCAATACAACTTTTCAACGTCATCCCTAACAACGAAAACTATGTCAAAAATAGAGAAAAAAAAACACACTCTGAGGTAAAGAAGGTTAGATGAAACGATGAAACTCAAGTACCTATACGTAGTACGAAGGCAAATAGTAAATGCTTCATCATTGCTGTTTCACCATCACTTGCGCATACTCTCTCCAACACATCGTCGATGAGGCGAAGATAATTGCATCCCCATTGATTCCTTGCAGCGAAGAATGTGACTTGAAACAGGATTAATTAATAAATCATAATCAATCCATTCTCTTGCTTATTATTAGAATTGTGTTACGCTTTACGAAGAAAAAATAAATTGAAAAATAAAATTCATAATTCAGATTGTCAATGAATCATGATTATATATAGAAGAGATGATTAATTAGTAATTGCTTACCTTTCACTGTGTGGAAGTTGGAAAGAAGCAAGCAATATCCTCATCAAAAACAGTCCTAGTTAAATAATGAGTTACACAACAAAATTAATTAATTAAATAATTATAAAG
The DNA here is from genome assembly GCA_934045905.1 of Leuctra nigra. Classification (NCBI taxonomy): domain Eukaryota; kingdom Metazoa; phylum Arthropoda; class Insecta; order Plecoptera; family Leuctridae; genus Leuctra; species Leuctra nigra. The sequence goes on along the minus strand of OW203761.1, from coordinate 27,423,392 downwards.
GAAGATTTCTGGAGTCGACGTGGTTGATTAGTAATTGAAAAATGTGTGTGCATTATATAATGCAAACAATACACACGCAATATAATTCACACATAATATGCAATCTATTGCACACAATATAAGCAGTGCCAGAATGATCAGTGTATCGGACCGACTGCGGACCATTATTTTAAAATTCGCCTAAATGTTTAATTTCGTACAGGTATCATTCCGATACTAAGCCGGTAATGATGATGGTGATGACAAAATTACGTTAGAAATGCGATTATACTCGATTTGGCGTCAAGCGGAGAAGTCAAGGTTTTGAAGGTCACTGCTGATTTGATTCATCAATCGTTACGTCAAAACAGGAATGATTGGGAATCATAACGATGAAAGGAACATCCGAAAACGTCATATTCATTTGTTGATATAAACTATTAATTTAATTTAAAAAACGTCTGAAATTGACATGTCCAAAATCTAAATGTTTATTTTAATATTAAACAGTATGTAAATACGTCCACAGTCCACACATGAAAAAAGTCCAATATATCAAACTAGAGTTATGAAAAGAGTTGTTCTCGTTCTTTTTTTCGCACCGACACTGATTGATATCATATTTTGGCAGCTGTCCGCCGTTTAACTGGTGCGTGTCCGTTAATGTTAACGTCTTCAGTAACTTAGTAAATAAATTTAACAATTCTAATTTATTCCTCTTCGGGCAATGCATGGTTCACGTAGTTTACATCAGTTTATTGTTGATACGGTTTACATTCAGGATGAACACTCCATATTTTATTTATTTAGGCTTTAAACGAGGTTATATGCTAATATAATTAGGCCACTGGGTAAAATATATAATTGTAGAAGTCTCTATAGTAACGTTTTTAGAGAATGATAACAATTTAGCTTAATAGGTAGTATTATCTTGTGTAATTTAAATAAGGAAATAAGTATTTAAAAGTGTAAGCAAACCGGCAGGCTATTAGCGTTGTTCTCCCACAATCACACCACACATCAGGAAAATAAGAAAGAGTGTGTAAAAGTTTTATTTAATAAACGTGGGAAGGTGGAGAAAGCACGTGGATTGCGATAAGTATACAATTTCAATGGAGCGAAATGATGAGCGAGCTGTATATTTATATACCCCTTAATTACATTATACGATTCTCCGATCCTTTAGGCTCCAAATTATATGGAAAAGAATCCAAAGAAATGTCTTAGCAATTAATATCATTTTAATATGGTAGGTGAAATATTTTAAGAATAAAAGAAAGCAAAAAAATTGTCGTGAAATAATAACCATATAATTGTATTATATCATGAGCGTTGAAGCAAGTAGTGTAACTCACTCACATCACATGGGAGCTGCACATTCGGCTGGGTATCGCGTGATTCTGAACGCTGGAAACATTTTCCCAAGATGCAGCGATTAGAAGCCGAATTTACAGGCGAAGAAGAAAGTCACTCGAAATAAGAATTGGATACTGACAATGTTCAGTTTGTTTACTGGTCATAGTTTACTTCTTTTATAATTTTAGAAGTAAAACGAAGTATTTTTTTTTAAATCTAGGAAAACGCTCAGTGAAACGCGTTGATGACCTTGCAGAATTTCAACTTGATCAGGTTATTTTGGAGTTTCAGCCAATTAGACGACTTTTTTAATTTTACCCAAACGGAGGAATTTTGTAAAAATTAGAGTCTGCATACCATCTGGTTGGTCTTGACATGTGTGCAAATTTTCAGCTCGATCGGAAAAACGATGCGACCTGTATACCTACCGGCAAGGACAGATAAAAAAAAGCAGAAGTCCGAATGGAGTCGTTCGCTTAGCTCGCTCAATGTAATATTTAAATTTTGAGTACAGTTATTGATGATTCAACTTATTTTTATTGATTCCTAGTTATGGACTCCTATAGTTGATTCTATTTTGAAGACAAAATTCAGAATTAGAAGTCATATCTATTTGGGTTCGTAGGTTGCGGAGAATGCGCATAAGAAATCATTCTTGGACAAAAATTCAACGATTCACCTCCATTTAGAAGTTAAATATGACTTGTAAAATGGCCACCCTCAAGGCAAATACACGTTTTTGGTATATATTATTATGAAAAACAAAAGAAGTTCGGCCAGCAATGGATAGTATAAATTCTCATTTTTCAAATCGTCATTTTAGGGCCAGTTTTTCAATACTCTGCTAAATTTTAAACGGTTGATTAGGACTACATTGCAACACCCAATGACATTCTTTGAATCAATGTTGAAACTAAACGGCTGCTTTTAGCAGAGTATTGAAAAACAAGCCCTCAAATATTAAAAATATCGGGGTAACGACGGGATAATCCCGAGACCCACCGCCTCGAGCTGAACCCGGGTCATCTAAACTGATACTCGAGATTGCATTGTGTGAAAGCAGCACTTGCATAATATGATACCGTTTTGTTAACATTGTGTATAATTATAATTCAACGCAATATTATTACATGCAAAACATGGGATATTATAATTATTCCATTCTCAACAGAAATGCACACTTACTCTACAATTAAGTTATGCGGAGGGAAGTAAGTCTTGATTCTTCTTCGGGAACAACTTTTCAAAAGACCACCGTATTCATACAAGTGGTTGACAGCTACTTGCTTAATCTTCATGTTAGAAAGACGTTCTCTTTGCTGGTCTCGAATGTAATTTCCCTTGACTTTTCAGATGTCGCCCAGCCGAGTCATCACATTTGGAAGACGGAAGAAATCGCTTCTGTCGGTGAACTTTTATTGGACATCTCGATAAGCCTTGCCAAAACGTAAGCCACTTTTTACTTACGAGTATTCCCTTAGATGAGTGAGATAATAATGATCGATGATGATTGATGAATTTTAATGTAGTCAGCTTAGCCATTTAAAATTTTATTATGGTAGTAATATGGTAATCCTACAAAACCACGATCAGAATAGTTGAATACTGGCCTCGAATAGAAAACATAATAAATAATGAATTTCCGTATTGTAGTTTTCATATTTTGTTAATGATTAAACTGAAAAGTTCTAAGCATAGATAAATGTTCCATCGGTAGCATTACTGAATGTGCAGTTTATTGCACATAAAACCCTGTTCACACTAGGGTATTTGATCTCCATTAACTTAATATCTGTTAAAACTTTATATTAAATGTTAATCTAGTTCCAGAAACTCAGTTATTTTAACTAACATGCGTTCACTTGGTGAATATTTAACAGAGATCTTTTTTTATAGTATCAGTATATTTCATCCAATAACATATCGTGTAAGAAAATATGTTTTCATTAATAATGAAACTATTATATCATGTATATCTACATTATATAACGAATATACTTCAAGGGTGTGTCCTCAACAGCCATATAAAGATATTGTTGTCAAGCAAGGTAAATGATTGATTTTAGGTGTCAATCATTTACCAGTTAATCAGGAAGTTCCAACCAAAAACATATTGGGAGGACACGAATTGATTGATTAAAGTTCATCTTGTGACTATCTCAATAACTTTCACTGAATTGGCAGTCATATTCTGTCCTCGTATCTTCACATATCTCTGTGTCCATCCTCAATACTTTCCCTTACATCACCTCTGATCGGATCAGCTCTTAATCTGCACGCGATCTGCACAGAACTAGTTGAACGTCGTGACGAAATCGAGTTGCAAACACAACTTGTCAATAAAACTCTGCTGAGTCGTTTCAAAACGCAATTGGGTTTGGGAAACCTTGGGGCGAAATCATTTTCTGCCGACCAATTGTGGGTTTGAGGCAAAATGATGAAATACAAATACCTTTACCTACATTTTAGAGTTTTTATGAGAAAATGTGTTCTTTTTAGGTTACAGACTAAACTTATATACCTAGAAAAATTATAATTAATTATTATATATTGGTAAGTGAAGTCCTTGTTGACTTTATACAAAATAGCTATGTTTCCCAATATTATCTACATTTAAAACACCCCTATACAATTAATTCGTTTCTCAGACTTAAAAAGTATAATTTCTTTCTAAAACAATTACTTCTACTTTTGTAATATACCTCAATTGCTCGACTTATTTGCTAATTAACGAAGTACTGAAGGTCAACATTGGAAGGTTCTTGTCTAGACGCTGTAATATGCAAACTATAACGATGTTTATTCATTGAGAGAACAAAATGTGTCTAGGAAGTAGAAGAAATTTACATTTCTCTGTCCAGCTTTGAAGTTTCACAGTTCTATATCAATCAATAATTAAAATAGTGGCGTAATCACTAAGTGGAAAGTAAAGTGTGTTTAAACACGATTAATTCGAACTTTAACTTAAAATTCGGTCATGGTCGGGATCACGTTCACGTAAGAGATCAGCGAGTTCAGAATCTGTGTTGAAAGTCATTTTACTGATTTTTTTCTATATTCAATCTTTGAGCTTGAGCAGGTGCATAATTACCTCAATTAGTAACCATTTTTATAAGTATAGTACTTAGTTCATATTCGTTTGCTACTTGCACAGGAGCGATTATGTTCGGAGAACAGTTTGTGTGATGCTTATACCTACAAGTACTAGTTAGTGATCTTATGTAGGGCAATTCTAGATGATTTTCACAAAGTTTTAACGAACTCTTGTTGATTTTCTTTAATTGAACTTGATTGATGAACGTGGATCGCTTGGGGAAGAACACATGAGACTGACTCGTGATGTGGAAACTAATGATGCAAGTTAGATATTTGTTCACAAGTAAATTCACTCGCTTAATAACACATTCGAGAATCAACTTACTTGCAAATGAGCATCAAGTGTGAGAAGAGAAAAGTTGGATCACTGCTCTTTAATAAATATCAACAGCTAACTGAGTACGGAATAAATTAATTGAATCGCATATAGGGCAATTGCACTTGAAACTGGATTAATTTACATGTTTGAAATGATTTCAGTGTTGAAATTCATGTTCTGTATAATCCTTGAACGTGGTTAATGACAGTTGTAAATGATGTATCTCTAGGAAATCGATGTAATTGGGACTTCGACCATATTTCTCTACATACTTCAATTACCACTGCAAATGAGACTTTGCGAGGTATTTTTATTAGGATTGTAATTGATTTACCTTCAACTTTAAGAGTTAAGAGAGATCCTGTTAAATTATTGTTGGCATTATTAAAAAAACAAACTATTGTAACCGATGGGGATAGGAATTACATACATTATAATTTTATATTTATAATTTTGACAAATGTTTCTTATAATGTAAAAACATAAAAATAAAAACACATAAAAATGTTATCCCTCTTAGCTCTTTTCCACCAATGGTATTGAAGATCTCTCTGAGCAGCTTTATTAAACCAACTTGTTGCACTCTTGTTTCCAGTTATGGCTTGAGCTATGAAGACATCGAAAAGGGCCTGCCCTTGATCGACACGTCAAAGACGTTGATCCGAGATGTGTGTCCGCCCTTCTTGGCCAACGTCGAGTGTCGTCCAGGCAAATACCGTCGCTACGACGGACTCTGCACCAACTTGGTTCACCCGACATGGGGAGCAACCATGACACCGTTCACCAGGTAAAACTCACGGAGCAATCTCACCACTTTCGCGGTTTTTCGCGGTTTGAGGATGATGTTGATGATGATGTTGAGGATGATGTTGATTGTTGATGATGATGAATAAAGTGGGGACCATGTCGCGACCAAAATATTCTTGAATGAAGGCTAGGAGGGCATATTCAAATAACGTATCGCGAAGACAGGCGATCCATTTATAAAATAACCAAATATACAGATGTATTCAGTGGTGTAGTCCTAATATTTTTTGGGGGTATACGCTACCATGGGCGTCCGCAGGATTTCTGCCAGGGGGGGGGGGGGGGCAAGGCAAGGAAAACAATTTTCCTCGGAATAAGGGGGGGGGGGGGGGGGGGGGCACCCAGCCCCGCATGGCGTGTTTTGGTTTTTGGACACTGTGAAATCAATTTAAGACGTTATGATTCGTATTTTGTTAAAATATTCAATATATTTTATAATTTGACAATTTGGGGGGGTTTTGGGTGGGCACCACCATGCCCCGCAGGGCTTTTTTGGTTTTTTGACACTTTGAAATTAACTTTTTTGAGTTTTTTGCTTACGAAATGTAACAACGTAAAACACCACCAAAATTTTAAGTATTCCTGACATATCTTCACTCTTCAACAAAACTATTTTTTTAGGTTTACGGCGTATACCCGCGTATACCCCTTCTAATTTTTTGGGTATACTTTCCAGTGAAAATACTTTTTTAGGTATCGGCGTATACCCGCGTATACCCTCGACACACCACTGGATGTATTGGTCACTTATAACAAACGAAGAAAACGAAGAACTAATAAATTACAAAAATGTATTTTCTTCGTGCCTTGAAACTCTGAAAACAAAGCAATGACCTCTGATCGATCGAGCATTCAGAACAAGAGAATTTATTTATGGAAATCTGAAGCATATTACTTTCATTGAAATGAATTCACCGTGGCATTGAGAATGTTTTGCATTGTACTTTTGGAGATTCGAGTGTTGAACTTGACTTTCTCAATGGTTCTTGATCGAATTCGAATGGGATTGCGAGACGGTATTTTCACGTTGAAAAACAACTTCACAATTACAAGAGCACGTGGCGAATTTCTTTCTTTTATATCTGAAAATCAACCTGTATTATAATTGTTTTTATCGTTATCATTAATTGCTTCAAAACCACAAGATTGATTTTGAGATGGAGAACCGCTGATCAAGAAACCCCCGAAACTAAGAAGAAGTCGCGACATCGCCGAAACTTCTTCTTAGTTTCCAGTATTCACTCTATTCTTCATTGTGATTCACTTCTCTTCAAAACATTCTTCTGGATGCGGCATCCCCGGGAGGACATAGGAGGGGGGGGGGGGGGGGGGACTACCTCATGTCTTGTCCACGTGCGATAGTTTCATTTTATACAAACTATAACTTTATAATGTTGAAAATTCAAAAACAATTAAATCGTTTGTAGTTGACAGTGACAGTATAGCCCATGATCAGCACATGTCTTGTACTATACAGTCAATACGAATTCTCCATTCGACTCGTATTTTGAAATTTGGCTGATTCTAAGCTTTCTCACGGTTTGAAATTGAATATATTATTTTCAGAATAATGATTAATATGTCCACAACTTTTACTTTCGTCGAAGATGCGCTTCCTGTTTGGTGAAGGGGAATCCATTACGACGACTTTTCCTCAATCTTCCAAGACCCTCAATATCTCGTCTTGGCTTACAGGCTGGTGGGCCCGCTGTACGCCGACGGCATGACTGCACCCCGCATCAGTGTGACCGGCAACCAACTGCCCCTGCCCAGGATCGTGTCCCGAACTGTCCATCCCGACGAGGGATTCCACGATCACGCTGGCACGGTGATGATCGTTGCTTGGGGACAGTTCATGGACCACGATTACACCCTCACTGCCACACCCCTCGGTAAGTCACCGTCGACTCCTTCTGGATAGAACGCCACGGGCAAAGAACTCGGGTCATCGTGATTATACATGATTCGAGCCACTTACTATTTTTGTTTTCTGGGGCTTAACGTCGCACTGTTCTGCAGCGAGGCTAATGGCGACGGATGAATGATTATGATGATGATTGGGAGATGATGGTGAAGAGTAGGTTAGGATGGAAGGTGGAAAGGAGGTGGTCGTGGCCTATTAGTAGGGTACCTTCCCAGCATTTGCCTGTCGACTGAGGGAATACCACGAAAAAAAAAACAGTCAGGAAGGACGGTCGCGGGAATCGAACCCGGGCCTCCGGACCACTTATTATAGCTGCCTCAGCTTCCATTGCTCTCGAAAGCATATTATTTTACCTTCTGCCATTTATGCGCAGCCAATTCTCTCTCTTTTTCTGCATCATCAAACATAGCCACCTAAGGTAAAACCACCCATTCATTCATCCTGCATACAAGACTTTCAAATCAAGACCAACTTCTTGGAGGCAAATGTTAAATAATCCGAAAGAATGTCGGAAGCGCGATTGAACCTTTCTCTGCAGTACGTTCTCATCGAGGCCAGTTTAAATGTCAATTGATTCAACAATTTATTGTCGAAAATCACTCATCTGTGATCTGTACTAGACGTATCAGCGTTTTTTACAATTGATATTGTATAACTTTTATTATCGCGATAATGTTCTCCAGACAGCTTCTATGCAGACTGCAATCTGTCGCAATTGTTAATTGCACCCAACAGCAAGAAAACATTCCAATTCTATCATAATCTTGACATAATAGGATTTGAAAGAAGTGAAATTTATTGCTGCTACTAAAGCTAAAGCCGATCACGACGAGTGCCGCCTGTATGTAGGTACCTGAGTTAATCCATCATCGTGCTAGGATATTACACTCTTTCTCACACTTTCAATGGTGTAAATGATTTTGTAAATGTGATAAGTAACTTATTATTGAAGTAAATAAGTTGAGTTGACTTCTGTTTAAACTTTCTTTCTCTCGAGAGTAAAACAAAAACTGCTTGTTCTTTGTGAATTAAATTGTGGTGTTTACTTATGTTTTGTTTGAAGCATCTTTCAAACACAACTTCGTGATAATACACAACAAATTAATAGCTGCCGTGAACTTGGCATGTTGGCATGTGATAAAATCTTCATTAATAACGCTTTATCATCTTGTTTGTTAAGGTGCTTTCACCATTTTCTATCATAATTAATGCCTACAATCTAAACATGGCGCCAGGAGATTATTTACCGAACTTGTTTGCCTCTCCGCGAACATGCGTCGCTCGTTATGAGACGAGATACCGCTGTCAACCAAATACACACAATAAATTGACTAGAAGAAATATAGGTCCATAGTTCCAATTAACACAGAATTTTTCCAATTAACGAAAAATCTTTTTCGATTCAAAAAATATTTTCGAAATGTTCCAAATCGATTTAAAGTCAGTATCGATCAAGTTTTAGCTTAAAACTTTCTAATCCATGATCAAGTCGTAGAGCCAGACTTACTTAATATTATGTAATTGAGCGAGCGTAGCAAGCGTCACCACGGTACTCTTATGGCACTTTCTGTGTGTGTGTTTTTTTTTTTTTTGTTTGTTTGTTTGTTTGTTTGTATTTTTTTTTGCCTGCACTGCCCAGGTCAAACCGCACAACCAATCGATCTGAAATTTTGCAAACATACTAACGTAATCTATGCGGTCCCTGGGATCTTTCCTGAACGGGATCATGTGATTGGTTCAAATTTTATAAAAATTATCTTTCGATTGGTTGGTTCGATCAATTTGAAATTTAGCAAAGTCATTGCAACCAACATTGTACCCAATCATAAAAATTTTCAGCCAAATCCTCCCATTGGTTCAAATTTGAAACCATTTTTCCTGTGATTTTTGAAATGTAAACTAGAACCGATTGACCGACCAACTAAAAACTTCGCATGGTTACTGGTACCAACATTTAAGGTATTTTTGCCAATTTTCAGTTTAATCTGTCGTTATTTTCAAAAGTTTATGTAATTTTAGGGACATTTTGCGTGTTGGCTGTCAAATTCACGGCGACTTGAATCTTCAGCTCAAGGCAAGGTAGTTAGAGCAGAAAGTTTTAAACGATATGAAACTAATATTGACCGTTCAACAGATTGATCTGATATTGTGTACACACTAATATCATATCATATGAGTGGTCTTAGGTATATTTTTTGAACGAGATCCTGTGATTTTTGAAAATTAACAAGGAACCGTTCAATCATAAGGGTTTAATCGATCAACTTAAAACTTAGCAAGGATATTGGGACCAATATTTTTGGAGGTTTTGGAGATTTTTATGCAAGTCTGTGACGAAATTGAAGAATTGGCTTTTAATGACATTTTCGATAGATATAATTTCGGTTTGAGGTGTTGCGTGTATCCGTGCTCGCTCATCAACGCGTTACACAGAGCGTTTTCCTAGTATATTTCACCTCGCCATTTACAATCCCATAATTTGACAAAAAACATGACAGACAGAACAGAATTAACACCAACTTAACAGTTTATTGAAGCTTTTCATTGTCGGCGTCTCTTGGTTTCTAACGCCCGCTATGTTTCCCTCCAGATCCTCTGAACAGGAACGAGCCCGAGGAATGCTGTAATCGCCCTCCCCACCTGAAGAACCCCTACTGCCTGGAGATCGAGATCCCCGCCGACGACTACTTCTACAGCCTGTTCAAGCTGCGTTGTCAGGACTTTGTGCGCGGCTTCCCGGCTGCTCGGCCCGGCTGCAGACTGGGGTCCAGAGTCCAGTTCAACACGCTCACAGGAGTCATCGACGGCAACACGGTGTACGGCGTCTCGGAGAAGTTCTCCAGGTAAAGCCAGTCCCATTACCTGCGTGTGTAGTGTAATGCAATTGCACTGAACACTGTGAACAGTACCAACAGCACAGCGAATCTCCATGAAATTTCAACAGTTTTTGTTGGGATTTTAAATTTCGACTGATATTGGAAGAGCACAGGCCGCTGGGGTTATGAAATCATGGTGCCGACAACGGACATGCTATTTTGCGTCTCTAAAATTAATTATTTTAGTATCAAATTTAGATTTTATTTGAAGACGTATTCTGTAGAATTGAACCAAACTTTAAATTAAACAAAATTAACATCGACGTTTGAATGTATCTAAAATGTTATCGAATACTAACTGACACTTTCTGATATGAATATTGAATACGATATCTAACTTTCGTATAATTGGCGTGTATCGTTTTTACTCATTGAGATGTCACACGTGTTTTATTGAAGTGAGAAAGTGTACACAACAAGCTATCATCACAGTCATTTGGAACAAAAGTCGAGAAACCCTTCTCAGTCTCAGAGAATAGTCCTGAGAGCTATTGTGTTTGTTGCTTCTGAAGGGAGAAAATCATTAAGGTTACTCTCCAATATCTTTTGAATTAAAGAGGACATGTTATTTGACTCACTAATGGTGTGAGCCAGGTGTCTATCATTGTAATGTTTATTAGTGATTAATTAGTTGGTTAAACCTTGACGCAATTAATGAAGCTGTGTACATCCAGCATTGCTTACAGTCAAGTGAAATTAATCGATGGTAAAGATGTTAAAATATTAATTAAGAGGTCCACTACACGAAAATGACAGGCAAAAGTATACCAAAAGTACAACCAATATCAATGCGGTAATTGAGTTTTATATTGGGGGCGTAATTTATTTTGTGTCAGCCAATAATGTAAAATTGGGTAATGTGTGTAACTTTAGGTGCTGGACTAACATTTTAATGATTCCCAGTACATATTTCAAAATTTTCGAAAATTATCGCTATGTGGTAAAATATGATGCAACCATTTATTTACGATTACCTGCAGCTTGCAGTTTGTCAGAGCTAAGAAACATAAATGAAAGTTATATAACAATTAGCCAAGGGTTTTTGGGTGAATATGCAATTTACACTTTCGTTCCACGGCAAAGCTGTCACGAACATTTTCACACCATTCAAGAAATCTCTAAACGATATTTCGTGAACAATCGAGAGTAATTCACCATGAATAAGGATTGTATAACTACAAAACAATAATCGAGGCCGCATAACGTTTCCAAGAAATTCTGGGCATCGAAATAATTTCAATGAACTAAAAATATGTTGACATGATTTTGAAATAATTTCATATTTTGAAATGCGAGCATGTAATTTAGAAAATGTTGTTTGTCAAATTTATTCATATACCGTTAAAACGATATTTTATTCAGACATATGTCAAAACAAGAAATTACAGACAATTTCTAACTCATTTCGAAGATCTATCACCCAATGCCTACGTCTATCTGACATGACAGACATAAAGCTACTATTATATGTCATTGGACCTGACAGTTAATCCCACATCTACATTTCTCTTCTGTTTGTGAACGATATATTCCATCACGACAAAACCAAAAATGAATTCTGCTCATGTTCAATATAATATTGACACTTAATTTATTACTTCATTAATTAAATATTTAATTTATTATTATAGTTAATTATTTCAATGGCACAAATGTATAACACACTGCAATCTATACAATCAATCAGATAACCAATACCAAGCGAAACGTTTCATCATCAGTCAGTAGTTTAGTTCAGTAAGTCATTAGTATCTAGAAAGTTGAAACAATGAACACCTACATTTATATTTAGAAAAGCCAAAATACATTAACTCCCAAATTACGCAATGACAGAAGGAAGTGTTGAAAAACTTTGTAATTATTATAAATATCAAGCTAGAGTTGAAACAAGTTATAGACTAGTATTATTTGTTTCTTATTACGATTTGACTACATAAAATTATTGAAATTTCACGAAATTTCCTTCATATAGGGGGCTGTTCATAAAGTGTCACGCCTCAGGGGGGAGGGGGTGTCTGTTATACTGTGACAATCTGTGACAGGGGGAGGGGGGGGGGGCAAGCGTGATATCACAGTTTGTTGTATCTACTTTGTGTTGTACTTATGTTTCAGCAAAAAGAAAATTATAGCATTTATTAATCTCAACTGAGATTTGGATTTTCCTTCTCTTTAGGAAGTAGGAAGTAATATAATTCTACAAATTTATTTGTATTCTCATTCATTCAATGTATTTTTTCTTTGCAAAATAACTATAGTGAAAATGCATTTTTAGTTTTTTTTGTGGGGAGAAGGGAGGATGTCATACTTTTTAGGGGGGGGGGGGGGGCTGGGGTTTTAAAAAGTGTGACAACTTGTGACAGGGGGGGGGGGGGTAAAAAGTGGCCTATTTCGCGTGACATACTTTATGAACAGCCCCTAGCTGGCGCTTGAAGTCGATTACTATAGGAATATGTATGACTTGGGGCAAAGCCTTCGTTGGGGAGATGCTGGATGCTGATTGTCTGAATGTTGCAGACATCTGCGCGCCGGCTACGGAGGTCTGCTCCGCATGAACCCCGTCTTCGCGGACTACGGTCTGAAGGACCTCCTGCCCCTGAAGCTCGACATCCCTGACGAGGGCTGCACGAGGCCCAACCGGTCCATGTACTGCTTCGAGGGCGGCGAGATCCGCGTCAACGAGCAACTGGTCCTCACGTGCATGCACACGCTTCTGGCGAGAGAACACAACCGTCTGGCTCACGGCCTCTCTCAAGTCAACCCGCATTGGGACGACGAGACTCTCTACCAGGTACAGAACTCGAGACACTGCATCGTGACGGCGTGTTCAAATGCGAAGTGGTGGTCCTGAAGGAGCGGGGCTCGTGAAGATTCGAAGGCGTTACTTCCTTCATCTTTCGCATACCGGAACAAGCAGACACGACTACTGTCTAGCATCTTGATGGTTCCGAAAACATCCACGATCTCAATACAAACATTAATTGGCTGATAAAATATGCAAAATAAGGTGGGGTTAAACGAAAGTTGGATAAAGTTTATTGATGCACTTGCAATAAATGAACGGAACCAAAATACGTAAAACATTCTATTTACCTAGATACTTCTCGAGCACACGCTAATGTAGGAAGGATTATCACGACGCCTTTGAAAAGAAAATTTCTGTAAAACTAAGAGAGTTGAACACTCTACTTTACCCTACTTTACCACTGTTGCCAAAAGATAGTATTGCGTATTCTGGATCAAGTACGTTCCGGCCTAATTATATTTTTTCATTTCCAAAAACAGAGCAAACAGTTATTTTTATTTGATTAGATCCCACAAATACCCTTGATCTATGTAACTGAGTTGTGTGAAGACGATTCAGCAACTCCGATGCATTCTTTAGCAGATAGATTGTTCTCAACACTTCTAGCTCGTCTGCTGTCTAACAGCTTCACAACATGGGGATCAGATCTTTGTTTAGTTAATTATGAGTTAGAGGGACGTAATTTGATTTATAATTAAATTTTTACGAAGTGGCTAACGTGATTAGTGTTTTTACTAATGCACAATTAAATCCATTGCCACTGTACAAAGAAATCTATACAATATAATGGCAACCGTTCTCTCCAATGTTATTTGTTGCCCTGTGGGTCAATAATTCGAAGAATTTAGCCAATGACCTTAGAGCTCTGCAAAACCAATTAATATTTAACACCAATTAATATTTTAAATAGGGGACATGAGAATAATGATGTATGGTTTCTAAATTACACTATTTGTTATTTGAATGAGATCGATTGTTTTGATTGACAGCTAACGTAAACGCAGCCGAGTTTCTTATGAAATTAAGGTCAATTTTGGAAAGTGGTCAGACGAAAGTGAAAACTTACAAAACCAACTCGCGGCTCTATTCTTGTACTTCTCGGCTGACAGCTAACCCTTCATTAGACCATCATGCGTCCCACAATAGCATGCGATGTGTGTCAGCCACAGAATCATTCTTACCAATCTGCATTAGAGTAGCCTTCAGTTGCAGTTTGCCGGCTCGTTTCTTTTCTGTGTTGGTAGGTGACGAGGACCTGCCCCCTTCATGCGATGATCAATTGTGTCTGTTACTTTAAATAGTATTCAGACATTTCCAATTTCTTTTGAGGAACAGTATTCACGCACGACTACATTATCGGGGAAGGTGTGACTGATTATCGTCTTCTTGAAGATATGATCTACACGATTTTACATTAATTTTAGCATAAATTATAGACTCTAGAAGCCGAAACCGGCATGAAACTACTTTTTACAATTCCGATTCATTGATAAAAAAAAATGATTTCTCCAATTTTTCCCAAATTGCTTCTAAAAATGGATTAACGTTTGATTCATTTCATTCTACAAAATGATTGGGTTTAGGTATTCTTGGATTATTTATAACATTCCCATTCTCCCTGTTAACACAAATTATGTTGGTTATATCAAAAACATTTATTTGGGTCGTATAATGATAATCTATTTCTGATTCCTGTTGATGTTTTCCTGCTCTGATGTTCTGGATGATTCCTGTTTTCAGGAGGCTCGACGCATCAACATCGCCGAGATCCAGCACGTCACCTACAACGAGTTCCTGCCGATCCTTCTCGGCAAAGAAGTTATGGAAAAGTTCGGTCTCCTCACTCAAAAGGAGGTCAGTAGCTAGACTTGCCCGCAATCGCAACATAATTACCTTGACTAAATTATGCAATCATCTTGAACTTGACAGGAAGTTATAGAAACTATATGTT
The DNA here is from genome assembly GCA_934045905.1 of Leuctra nigra. Lineage (NCBI taxonomy): Eukaryota > Metazoa > Arthropoda > Insecta > Plecoptera > Leuctridae > Leuctra > Leuctra nigra. Next base: position 27,408,281 of record OW203761.1, on the reverse strand, counting down.
ACACCTATCAATCCAGTCAAGGCTATGAAAAGTTGTTACTTATGCAATGCTCTCTTTGGTGAAAAGAAATGTCACGGTACGTTTTCTAATCAGATAGACTTCGAATAGATTCTGGAATTTGTATAAATGCTTGTGACAAGTATGGAATGAAATGCAGTTGAATGTTGGACTAATAAGGTGTTTATCTTGTCTGCAGGGATACTGGGACGGCTATGACCCGAATGTCAACCCCAACGTGATCGACGCCTTCGCCGCAGCAGCCTTCCGGTTCGGACACTCGCTTCTTCCCACGGCCATCGAGCGATGGAGTAAAGCTCACAAATTCATCGGTAATCTTCTTCATTCTCATCCGCTCAACTTTCTAACTATTGTTGCAGTTCAATTACACATTCGTTTTGCAGTACAACAAAACATTCAAATGTTAACGATCACAGTTCAGAGCAAAAATACGAGAATGTTACAGACCAATAAAATATATTAATGGTAACATAACATGTACAGAGGCTTGCTGTACTGTTGTAAAGTGCAATAAAGATCATCTCCTCGGGGGGCGGATGCAGTACGCTCGTTACAGACAAATGAGCACTCGCAAGTGGACCATTAAGCGATCTTCATTGATCTCTGAGACGTACGTGAGAAAATTGTTTTTGAAACAATATGGTTTTCACGTTCCCACACTGATCTGCAATAATTTCACTTAATTTGTTTTCATTCATTTTGCAAATGGATTTAGCCAGTGGCAAGGAATCTTTCCTAGGATCTTTTCTATATTTTCTTTTGTTAGAATGGAATTAATGAGTGAATATGTTGGATGAAAGGTAGGTTGAAATTTTCATGTTCCACTCTGAATTTAAAATTATTCTCTACCAATACTTAAAAAACGACATTTGGTAATATAAATTTCTTTTTATAAAAGTGTGAACTTTTTGAAAGTTTTTTGAAATTTTGTCATTGAACTTCCATGAAAATTGAGTTCATTGCGTCTGTATTGTATTTGTGTTTAGTATGAAATACAAATGTCTTCTCTTGTCTTGCAGCGTCTAAACGGCTGTCCAACTTGATCCGTCAGCCCTACGACTTGTACCGCGCTGGAGTGCTGGACGAGTACTTGATGGGTCTGATGAACCAAGTGGCTCAAGCGATGGACGACTCCGTGACGCAAGAAGTGACCAACCATCTGTTCAAGAAGCCAGGAGCCAGGTTCGGAATGGACTTGGCTGCCTTCAACATGCAGCGCGGCCGAGAGTTCGGACTGCCAGGCTACATGGACTTCAGGTAGGCAGTCGCCAGAACATCTCTGAGGTCATCAGAAAAAACACATATTTCATGCATATAAAGCAGTACATACGATCTTATTGAGATCCTACTAAATCCCTGGTTTTAATTAATTACTGTTTTGGAGATTCTGCTAAACTTTGTTTTGAACCCGGGACCACTTACCCGTTACAATTTAACACTATAAATACCTACAGTTGAATTGTTAAGTCGAAATTTAGGAAATTACAATGAAATGTAATCAATTTATTTACGTTTTAAAAAGCCTAAATTATAGATCACTGTAGGGTTCTACTCTTGCCGGGAGAATATTCGTTTTTAATTAACGCAAGGTACTGTCATTCATTAGTAAAACTGTCAAATCTTCGTCTAATTCGTAAAGTTCAGAAATTGTACTCACCACTTAGGTTTTCTCCAAGTCTTATAATTTGTTTAATTTTCAGGAAATTCTGTGGCCTGCCCGGCGCTGACACTTTCGAGGACCTCTTCGGTTCGATGTCCAACGAGACCATCCGACGCTACGCCTCCATTTACGAGTGAGTTGTTCCCTCAACCTCCCTGATTACATAGTTCGCGCTGTATTTACGTCATAGTTACTCTCAGTCATTGTGCACACAAGTAATGTATCCTTGCCTCTGGCAGACATCCGTCCGACGTGGACCTCTGGTCGGGAGGCGTCTCTGAGCGACCACTTCCAGGCAGTATGTTGGGACCGACCTTCGCCTGTATCATCGCCACGCAGTTCAGCTACTCCAGACGAGGCGATCGGTTCTGGTATGAACTCTCCAACCAACCGTCTTCGTTCACCCCAGGTTTGTTGGCTCTTACATTAGCAGTTTATTTATTCGTTTAGACAGAGGCATTATGAACATTTTTAGAAATATAAATTAAGATTAAACTTCAGCATGAAAGTTCAAATATTTTCATCTAAACAATGAATCATCTCATAGACTTCATTTAGAATTATCATTAAGGTACGGAAAATAAGTTATAAATGACGTCGCGTGGAACGGTTGCTCCACGCCAGTCAAGTCGTATTGTATTACAGGGAGGTTTTCAGAGATTGTTTTCAACATTCTTTGATTTTTATGAGAAAATTAGACAAAAATAGAGTACGGTTTAAATACAACCTTCTTAATTGTGACAATATCAATATTCTTGAGTAGATGAAAGAATCCAATTTGATGATCATTTTCCGAACCACAACAGATTGTTTTCAAGAAGCAAGAAGCAACTTCCGTGGTGTCAGAGTGACTCGTCATATTTCTTGATAACATGTTTGCGCTACTTTCTTCTCGTTACATGCATGATGAGAAGATGCGATCTCGGGCCTGTGACCCGAGTGTTTTGTTACATCATGGAGTGATTGTTTGTTCGCAGAGCAACTGCAAGAGGTGCGCAAAGCGAAACTTTCTCGACTGATTTGCGACAATACCGATCTGATCGATACGATCCAAGTCTACCCGATGGTGCTGCCTGACCATGAGATGTGAGTATTTAGAATTTCCATTAGTTAGATGATGGAAGATAGATTTAAATAGATTTGACTGATTAATACATTTAACTAGATTTAAGATTTAAGAATTGAGAACATATTTTGAATGACATTGAAATATGAAGCTGTCCTGAAAAATATATTTTTTAATTCAGTTAATGTGCTCGCTCATTCTCTACACATACCTAGTAATCTAGGTACATTTTTTTCGTATTGGCTATTTCATGCAAAGCGACAATTAGATTCAGCTAAAGACAGAGTATTTCCCCTTTATTTTCTATGCAGAATACAGTGTTTGGAATAAGATCTTCAAGTCATGTGTTAAAAAATGAAATACTCTACAGATAATGAAATACACTATACTCGTTATAGTTCGGCTACATATTTAAGTAATTGATAATCTTGCCTCCAATAGAACTTCTGTAAATAACTATCTGTAAATAAATAGGGATTTGAATCAGAGAGTTTACATCCATAAGAATATCCAGTGAAAATATAATTTTCGTATTTTGTTTGTTTTCTTATTTTAATTCTTCCAAGTTCTTGCCTGATTTCGTTGTATATTTGCAGCAATCCACGTGTTCCCTGCAAGAGCGGAATCCTGCCCGGCATCGACTTGTCCAAGTGGGCCGACTACAGCGGGGCCTCTGCGCCGTCCGGTCCCGACGATTTCGTGAGTAATATCCCTCCAGCATCACTGTTCGACTCCCTCGGCAAGAAGTAGTCTGCACTGCACGCTGGCACAACGCAACGCGAAGTAAAACAGTTTTAAATCGAATAACTTATGCTATTCAGCCATGATATCTTGTCTAGTATATAGAGAATGGCCAAAATGGAAACGAATTCTTGGGCTTTTAGAGACCGGCATAAAATAGACTATTACTAAAGGAGGAATTCGCCACACTTTGCACATAAACAGATGCGGTCATCAGATTCAGGAGTGGTCCTGTGTATTTTGGAAACTGGTAAGGGGACTCCACGAATCCGTGTTGAGTAATTATGTTTGCTCTACGTAATTTATTCATTAGACTTTGAATGAAAAGAAGTCTTGGAAAATACTTTTCTTCAAAAAAAGAATAGTTTTAGTTTCCTTGTCTTGTTCATCATATCTTCTAGACTTTTCCCAAATAAAACGTATTGTAAATATATAGTTAGTTCTTTAACTTTTGATAAACGCTTGTAAAATACACACGTCAAAACATTCTTTCTTACGACTGGTTCATCTGTTTTAACTAAGGATTGGGGCTACTTAATTTATTTTGCATTTACTGTAAGAGTTTATTTCACAATATGATGACCGCTTTTTTTACTAACACAATATCAATGGGGTTTATCAAAGCATTTATTAACCAGATTGTATATTTACATTGTTACATCCGCCATATTTTGATCGTATTCATTCATGCCATGCTTTTATTAGCAAAGGTGTTCATATTATTGTATTGTTGTTGGCTAAGCTGATTGTCAAGGATGGAAGGAGTGTGGTTACACTTGGTTCACAACGCAAACTTTATTGTCAAGTAGTAGATGAATTATGATCTTCAAATAGCCACGAAGATGGCTCACAGTAATATATTATGTTGCATATAAAACAGATTATTATGAAATTGAATTACTAAACATTTATTCTATAAAGAAAGAAATACACATTCAGAGATTAGTTAATTTGGGGTACATGATCACATTGATCTAATGATTCAAGTTATTTCAGGAAATCAAAAATTAATATTATATTGTGATTTGGACATTGTTTACAATAAAATTTATCTTAAATTGAATTTTTTCTAGATGTCTTTTCCTCTTTAAAATAAATGTTTGACGGTCAAAATATTAAATTTAACTATTTTAAATGCATCAAGTAATTCCTCAGTAATGACAATTACAAAGGTAGTACATAGCGTTAAAATAGAAGTTAATGAATTGACCGAAGTCGCTGATTGGCTGATTAAAGATTATTCTGTAGCTTAAACTTTAAAGTTTGCGTTATGAATAAAATTTAGATTAGGTTAGGAGATAATTTACCATTTTGATATTTTCAAATGAAGCTTACTTGATTTTAGGATATCTGAATTCAGACTAATATAATGAAATTGTGTATAAATATTTGCGTAGCGAATTCTAAGTTATTGTACAAAACGAGATTATGTAATGAATGTACTGTACATAAATACACAACGGTAGAAAATAAATACTATTTTGTCACATTGGTGTTTGATACAATTGCACTTCCTCCAGTATTTCCATTCCTTTAGTCATATCATTCGCGCACGAAGTTGGAATACATGCACTGCACCTATTTTAAGCACGAGATTTGTAAATCATTAGTTCTAGATTTGTAAATTTACTGTTATGTCATTTGGTTTGGGATTGGTGACTGAATGTAAAGAAGTGTACAATACTGAATTGTCATCTTGACACTAGAATAGTATACATTAATTGAATATCCACCTTTTATAAAAATTAAAACTATTTGTGTATGGTTATTACAGGTCAATACAAAAAATCGATTTCCTTCGAACAATCTGCTTTTCGCCCACTTAACTAACCAACTCAACTGTAATGCTGGTCTCCTCAACTGCAATCCTCATCTCTCGAAGAACCGCCTACGTTTTCAAACAAATCGAGACCGATATCTCAGACAATCCAGACATCCCAAGAGACCTCTGAAACAATTGATACCTCTGACAGCGTATCAATTCCAGAGCAAACGTCATCGACGAACTGCCGACATTCATCTGAATTCATCTCTCTCTAGTCACCCGGATTTTGACAGCCTCGTCAGCGAAACTAGAAGTGTTAATAAGACTTTTCGAGGAAGAATAAAATACAACTCGCCTAATATTATTCAGGAACAACAATCACAAAAGCCGAACTTGAAGGAAGCCGAAACGCCAAAGGAAGAAATGCGTCAAAAAGATCACGTTAAAACTTCAGAATCTGAAAATCCAGAGCCAATTTTGTTAGAACACGACACAGAGGAGGCATTGCCAACAAATGGTGACGAATTAATTGATACAACTTCTCAAGATACTCAAGATACTGAAACAGAAGATGAAAGTTTAAAAGAAACTACTGCTGGAAAGGAAGCGGTGACAAACAGCCCGTTTCTAGACGATGCTAAAGATACTCTTCTCGAAGCTGGCATCAAGGAAGATGGTTCAGAATTCTACAAGACACTGACGAAGATCCTACAGAACAAGGACGCAATTTCCAGAGACGAAGAAGTGCTGAAGAAGACGGCCAACGACAATGTCCCCGCGGATTACAGTACATATTGGAAACTGGAATATCATTATCCTGATCCGACGTGAACCGTTGCTCAATAGACTGTAGTGTTACTAAACGTTCTGTTTCTTCATGAAACGGATGCCATTAACATGTTTTGTCAGTTAGCTTTCATTGCATGAATCATATCGATGTTGTTTCTCATTAGTCATTAAGAATGTGCAACAAAACTGTAGTTACCTCACATGTGAAATTTAGTTTTAGTGAACTAATTAAATGAATCACTGATATTTAAGAAATGTTAGATAAGTTACAGTTGTTATGTATCTTTTATTCGTGAATTATTCAGCTTACAGTTACGATACACACAGCGTCATGTGCCTGTTATTTTTATCGAGACTGGAATCGGTATAATCTCACAATCAATCTTTTCTTATGTGGGTGCGAAGTTCTTTTCATTTATTCATCGCTCAAGATTGATTTGCTTTTATTGTCAATTGTATGGTTGGCTTCCTTCTGAGATGGCGACAAATAAAGCAATAAATTATTTTTGTCGTTGATGTTATTATGCTCATTTCTAATGGAAACCTGATAAAGACCTGTTGGGTTGCCATGGTGATTCAAAGTTTTTTATTATCCTGCAATCCGTTGTTATGTGAAACTATATAAATCCGTGCGAGAGAAAAGCCAGGTCACATTCAGTCACTCTCGAGAGGAGCTTGGAGAGGAAAATAGAAAATAGAAAAGCTCCACCATAAGATGGTGAGTACCTTGACAATAGAAATTGAAACTGTTTTCTTGTGATCGAAATAAAATAGGTTATTTTCAAAATGGAATACTGGTCGAACACATAAAACTTAAAGTGAACATTTGAAATAAAAATGGTCTATGAGTCGAACTGTTTTATACTTTACTTAGGTACACTCGACAAATGATAAAACGTTTTTTTTGAAAGGCATGGATTGGCTGAAAAAATTTTGATGGCATCATCCTATGAAGTCTATGTTAACTTGTCATCTAACTCTTGTAGTTGAGCTCTGATTTCATTGATAATAACAAGGATTAACTTATTGTCATGGAACCTGACAAGAAGCCAATCCGTTTCGTTCAAATACCGTTTTATGATTTGTTGAGTGTACGTACACTTAGCCAAACAAAACTTGAACGTTCAATAAATCTGATAGGCTGATAAATGTAAGATCGCACCATCAGCAGTCAGTCTAAGCGATCTCATTGTCTCACTCTAGTAGATGACATCACATTTCAATGATAATAACAAGCTTTGATTGGTTATGGGACATGACCAGCAGTCATTCAAATTTGGTCAACGTTCAAGTTTTGTTTGGCCGAGTGTACCTACTATTCATTTTTCGTACATGGAGTAGTTTCAAAATTCTATGATTTTGTTTTCTGTATGAAGGTAAAGTTTATTTTATTATACAGCAAATCACTAATCTAATCTTCATAGACTTTTATTCATTAATTATAAATCACCAGATTTTGGAAGGAAGAGGTTGACCGAATCATTGATACGGTTGTAATCAAAATCTCATGTATTGTTTTGTTAATTTTCGTCCAGTCAAACACCAAACGAAGAAGTATTTTGTTCTTGGCTTATCATATTTGAGTATAACATTAGCACTACCGTGTAAAGAAAAGCAACAAAACGGAGTGTATCCTCAGTTTTGCAGTAAAACGACACTGCTCTGCCTGGCGCTGATAGTTTTGTCTGCATCTTCTCGATCCCATGGGAGAATAATTGAAGTTTGCATCACGTGAGTATCACAACACAATCCTATTGGGCATGTCAAAAGCTAATGTCAACAGAATGCGCATACATCGAGTAGTCGTCAAATTATAGAATATTGTAAGATTTTACACCTGGAAAGTGGTTCATTCCATGAATGTCTTCCTAAATGTTTCGTTAATTTGCTGATCAAATGTGCAAAAATATTGAGTTAAAATAATTGTACAAATAATTAGACTGGCATTGGGATCGTATAACTTTTGTCAACAGTAGATCGACAACTCTTATGAGAGAATAACATTGATACGTCATAATCGATCGACTACAAAGTCGAGTCTTTTTCAAGTTCAAGTTCAAGTTTCTTTATTTATTTATAGTCGCTAATCTCTCATAAGAGTTGTCAATCGTTTGTCGGGCAAAGTTATACGATCACAGTGCAGAACCCAAAATACATCAAAACACTTCTGTCTGACCACATAAACACGGGACACACTATCAACTTTACTCTCCGATTTCGAGAGAGGCGAGTAAGGTCACGTGACAGCTGTAAGCCAAGAGCTTCAGGCTGCTCTCTGCTTTTACTTGACAGTGTGTCCCTTGTATTATCGAATATCAATCATCATTGTCCCATCTCTGATTCCCTCTTGCCTGAGGGATGGTAATTCGATGCTTGTTTCTTAGCAACTGCGGGCAATGCAAGCAGATGTTTGGCCGGTATTTCCACGGCCAGGCATGTGCTGAGGCTTGTCTGGCGACAGCAGGTAAAGCTCTGCCCGATTGCAACAATCCAAAGACACTCGGCGGCTATCTCAACAGATATTACTGACGCAACAAGGCGATGCACATCATCAAATGTGGTAATATTTATCATACGCACGGGAGAGACAGGAAATGAAATGCCAAAGCTTACACTAAATAGGATATGTACCGTACAAATACAATTAGAATAAATGGAATATTTGACATGTTTAACATTTTATTTTAAAACCCCGCCATGATTTGCCATTGGGAACTGGTAGGTACATTTTGGGAATAATAAGTAAATATTTGTGTCAATTACGTCATTGCTTTATTTTGAATAGAGCTCATAAATGCTATTAAACTTAGATATAGTAGCATAAAATAAATTACTATTATACAATTAGGAATGGTGATAGTATTCATAAATACTCTTTCATAACTGATCTAGTAATACTAAACAAATATTTTAATTGATAAATTATGACTAAATTGAATTGCTGTAACAATTCGTTCACGTTATCACCAAGAAAAGCAAACGATGCGTTAAAGCTCAATATCACAAAAGCACAATTCGATACTACTCAAATTTGTTGAGAAACGGTGCAATTGAAGCTACATCTTCGCAGTCGGGAATGATCTTCCCCTTGAATTTGACGCACGCGTCGGCGCAGAGTTGACCCTCGAAGTACGGGCCGAACATCTTCTTGCACTGGGCGCAGTTGCGGATGCAGACGCCGACGGCGTTGGCGTCACTCTGGAGGATGACGTCGACGAAGACCAGTGCCATCAGAAGAAAGGCCAAGCGCGAGGTCGGGCTCCCGGAGTGTTTCATGGCTGGCAGAGTAGTCAAACATCGCAAACAAAGGCAAACACAACGTTACATATCAATCAAACATGTACATATGATTCAGGAAGGCAATAAGAGGATTGCAAAAAATATCAGTGACGGAATTTGAGTTATGAGCGGCATTGCAGAGTGAACAGTGATCGCAAGTGTATTTTTTAGAATTACTACAAATTATAAAATCAATTAAATTGTGTATGATGTCAGTTCCATATACTGATTTAAAATTAGATAGTTATATTTGAAATTGAAATCAAACTAGATTCTTTCAATTATAGATGTTTGAGCATATCTTACCAAAGCTTGTAGGTAAGTCGAACCTCTTTGGTTTGACTTCTTGTGAAATTCAACTGATGGAGAAATTATATCAGTATAGGTAACTTACGTTGTTTGCATCATTTTCTATTCATTCTTTTTTTATACTTTTTTTACTTACTGCCTAAGATTTACATCAAACTGTTGTAAAACAACTTATTTGATTGAGATATTTTCAATTCAAATTAAATGAAATTGTTGATACATTCAACATTTTCACCCGCAAATTTGAATTTATAATCGCGTCGTCAAAAAGATATTTCGTTATAAGCATTTCATTAGCATTTCGTTCCCCTTTGACACATTCAAAGCTGCTGGCGATGTCCACCTGGGCTTTTACTCTGGAGCCATCTATCTATAACATCGATGCCAGCAGAATCACATCTTTAATTTTGGAACAAATCCTAAAATTAGCTTGAAAAATGCAACACTTCGTTTGACCGATCAAATTAAAATTTGCATAATTATATTGAGCCCTGCAAGCATAGTTTCAAGTTTGATTCTTTTTTTTAAAATAAAAATTATATATTTTGAACAGAAACATAATATTGTTTGTACTATGACAAAAGCTCACTGATCAAAGCATTTACAAGCACATTGGTATGGGAAGGTACCTAGGTACCTATACTACATTTGGACGTCCACTTCAAACACAGTGCACAAAAACAAACTTAAATAGGTATAATTGTTTTTTACACCATAAAACGTAGAATATATTTACGAATATTTGAACAATACTACATAAATTATTAGATTGCCAGCTCCTCATTATTATACAAGAAGTTACAATTACTCCCAAACCAACATCCAAAAGCAGTATTATATAAGTACCTAGAGGCGAAAGCGTTGACTGGGTACCTCCAATATATTTAGTAGATTACACACAAAAATTACTACAACTACTGAAATCTGAGAATTTTCGAACATTCACACTTGAGCAATGCAAAGTAGCGACTGCGCAAAGCTACCAAAGATTCTGAAGCCCCTACTCCAGAATCCAAGAGAAAGGAGCTACTCAAATTATCTACCTATAAGGAGTATTAACGAAATTAAATGACATAAAAAAATGCGAATGACGTGTGATCACAACGGCTTTACAATTGGATAGATGGTTTTCTACGTCTGTCCGGCCGGTGACCAAGGTTGACCCAGACGATTCTTCCGGGACCAAGACTTCTTATTCCACTTCCGTGAGTTGTTGTTTGAAACATTCGTGATAATTATTAAACAAAATCAACTACCTTAGGCGAATGTATGTGTGAGTCAGCTATTTATATCAATTAATAACTCTGAATAGTTATATTAGGCATAAGAAAGGTAACCTTGGAAGACTTACCGTTAAGAAAAGACGTCTGGTTTGGAATAAAGATTTGATGAATCTGTGAAATCCCTCATCCTTTATATACGTTGATGTTTTTTCTTGAGGCACTTTGGGCCTGATAACTTGATTGCCGACTACTTCGCTGTCACCATGGGCGTCGAGGCGACCCCTGGAGGGTATGTATCACTCAGAGCAAATTGGACTTTCACATCCTGTGTCCTGCTTCAAAATGAAGAAATGTTTTCGGATAACTTTGATGTAAGTAGGTACTATGCGTAATATAGGTATACCGAATTATATTGATCAATACAATTTTCTTAGGGGCGAATACCCCATGAAAAGTTTCTAATTCAACGATTGAGTAGGTAGCTACTCTCTATTTCTTAATTTTTCTATAGATTTCTTCGGATTTTTTTCAAAGTTAGTTATTTCATGCTTCAAATAAATTAAAATGTATAACATTAAAAGTTTAAAAGTTCTTACAGAATTTTTAACTATCTACTTGAATCTTGTTCAGTCTCTAACTTATCATCAGAGAGGCCTTTTTAAGTTGACGAAACTATCCAGTGACAGAAGCCATTAAAAAGTAAAACGCTTTGGCAAAATATAATTTGTTTTGTTGTACCACTGTAATAATTGTCCAGCATATCATCAAACATGATTCATGAGTTTAAATTTAATATATTGAGTGCACTATTTCAAGAGGTAAATTAAACTATTAAACACGTGTGAGCTATTTCTTTGATCTTTTTGAATTTCATTTGTCTGAATGAAAAATTGTTATTTTCTAAGAACCCTGGAGTTACCATGGTAATACTTTTGTTTTTCATAAGGCAACGCCCACCTTCATTGGTTAATTTTTATCTCCACGAAAAATAAGTTTTTATATAAATAGTAAATATTTTTTTATATTCCTATTTTTTTGTATCATACCACGGACAGTGGTCAAGTTACGGTGATACTGTGTTTATTGTACTTTTGTATTTCTAAATAAAAAACTTAAAAAAAACGCTGATTGAAATGTACACCCAACAAAAGATAAAACGGTAGGTATTCGAAAGAAACGGATTGACTGAAGAAGATTGAACGAAAATTACGTTCAATTATGGAATCGAAAATTATGGAATCTTGAAGTTGAGCGAATCAGAATTTGTAGATAATTTACACACATTTATTACACACGTTATAAAAGTGATTCTTTACCAACTATTCTTTTTTCAAGCTCAACTTCAAGATTCAATAACTTTTGTACCATAAATTGATATTAATTGAAATTTTTACACAATCAATCTTTATCTATTTTGAATATAATTTGAAATTTTCAGCTTGATATCGTACGTAGTTTTGAAGAAACAGCGTCCCGGCCATTGGAAGTTTTCTCGACTCGCGCTATTAAATTTTGGTATGTTTTCTAATATGTGTACAAATTTCAGAATCATATCTATAATAGTTTCGATACAGTGACCTCCCAATCAGCGGGATTTTTTTGCGCCACCCAGTGTAGGTAAGAATGGGCAATGGAAGTAATTTTGAACCTGTATATAGAAGAGTTCGAATTTTGTGTAGTGGTATTTGGATTGTTACATAGGTAACTAAAGACATATACTTTTTGATTGCATATAAAAAGTTTATTAATATTATAACATATTTTGATCCAGTAAAGTAGTGCCAGCAGTAGGTACCAATACTCATTCAGTCATGGAGACAAAGAACTTATGTTACCTATTTCTATTCTATGACTATTTGAGAAGTCTTGTCCTCAACAAGCCTAAACTCATGCCATAAAATCAAATAAATCTAATATAGTTCTGAATGGAATCAAATCAAATCACTTCATAAAAATAATATTTGAATACTACCTACTTGATTAGAAAAAATAACAAATATTATATAAGTAATTATGTGTGTAGCCAGTGAAATTATGCCATAAAAAAATATTATCTTAAAATACAACATCAAGGTAAAGGTGAGTCAATGATCAAATCAATTAAATTAAAACAGAATTCAAAGCAACCCCTTAATTCACATCACAGAAAAAAACTTAAAACTAGGTACCTAAAAGTAGCCTAAAGCACAATGTTTATCGCTTATTCCTAAAAACTTCACAGCCCTAATATGTAGTCCCTGGAGGTATGAATTTATGTATCAACTAATATTATTTATACAAGACCTGACCCATATAATATTTTTCGACCATATTTTTATGAGAGCATAAAACAAAAAGAAATTGCGAGTATTTTTATCATGGCATCTGTGAAAATTAATAATGATCTAAATGCTAGGCATACACAAAGATGACACATAAAGGACAGAGGAGACAATCCAACGACACACCATTTTCTTTCCAACAGTCTTCAAAAACATTACTACGGTTCATCATCAAAGGAACAAGGTATGTTGTAACTTTGATGGGTTTATACCAGCGATGGTTTACTACAGGAATAGTTGTTTAAATTCTCGGTGATACTTTTCTGAAAAGTTCTACACTTTTCTTTTATTTAGTGATTCGTCTTATCAGTTGATGACCTGAGTTATCGGTCAACATGAAGTGGACATGATTGCTGTGCTTATGAGATGAGCTGTTGACTGGTTGGTGAATCCTAAACAAAATAAAAATATAGGTCTACTCAGGATTGGCCTGTGGGCCGGGCGTGCCGAGATTTAGGGGGTGCTCAGACTTTTCAGACATTTTATACTTCTTTGCATAATTTAGGACTGTTAGGAGAAAGTATTACAAATTATAAAATGTGTCAATTGAATGCAAATCAAATCCCCAAAATATTACTTAAAAAATAATTTAGTAATTCACACTAGAGGGGCTATAAACAGGTACTCTCCTAAATGCATTAAATTGTATCAATTCTCAAACTTTTTCTGAAGCTGTGCGCCCCAGACCCCCATTGTAATCGGCCGTATAAAATACCCCATGAAATAGGGTAGGGTCCCCAAAATATTCTTATTGTGAGACGTAAGAATCAAAGACAGGCCCTGGGTCTATTCAGAAAAATATCGCCGAGGACTTCAACAATCTATCCCTGTAGTCAATGATCGCTGATTACACTTTTATGTTGAATGCAAGAATTCTACGAGTTTGTAACAAATAAAATTTGGATAAAAGCTTGTCCCAGACATCTTCCATACTAGCTTTTAATATTTTGTACATTATTATACATCCAAAGTATCCTGATAGCTTTTAACGGACTCTAACTCAATAGGAACAAAAGCAGTTGAAAACAAATTTATTGCAACAAAAGACCAAATAGTGAGTGCTAATTCCGAAGTAAACACGGGAATTGATAATACACAGGCAGTAATTTTTGCCAGAGCATTGCAGTTGGCAAAATGTCTATTAGGTTGCATTCTTGCCACCCAGAGTTGCAATGAAACGCCGAGAACTCCACTTAACAAACAACCGAGGTAAAATCTCAGCTGGCGGCGATGCTGGAAGTTCAGGGCTGAGAAAGCTTCTTCTAGATAAAAGCTCGAAGGTGCAAGAACTATAACACTGAAACAGACACGGATATTTTATTTACCTAAATTTGATAAGTTAAGACCTGTTGCATATTAGGTAAGTTAATTGATGTGTTTCTAGACAGTTAAATTTATTAGTAGGATTAATTGCATTAGAAATAAATATGAAAAATTCTAGATATATTATCTTAAAAAGAACAGTAAAAACTAAAACTAAAATAAAAGTTTTTCCTAGAATTGAAAACTATGTTCGAGAGCATTAAACATGTAGCATTTTGTAGCTGATAAAAATGTAAGCAATAAATATTAGGGTACCTAATGAAAACAGAGCAAAATATTACAAAAAGCCAAAACATTTTTTTTACCACAGTTGCTCGCTCATTCTCAAGAGTAGCTAGGTATGATATGATGACATTAAATAAATTATTATTCCCCATGCAAATTTCTTGTAGAGAAAACATATTTTTTTTCTCATGAGTGACTAGGGGGCAAGTAGGTAGTTTGATTTTTGTTGTTGTTTTGTTTAATACCTGAAAATGTTGCTGTAATAAAGCTTGTCAGTCTCGGTAAATCTAGGATTTGCGAGTCGTGAATAGAGTAGTTGAGCCGTTGTGAAAACCACATGGGCGAGAAGCCACGAGTACCCCGAGTCAGCAAACTGAAACGGAGAATAATTTATGAACTGAACTCCACATTTCTTTCAAACTCAAATCAGTCACATTTAGACAAACAGATCTCACCGGCAGGCGTACGTCTAGAATAACTATTGATATTGAAGCCAGGAGACTGACAACGCCAGCTGTTACTTGCACCAGGTTTGTGGTAAGTGCACTTGCTGAATAATCTAATAAAAATATGCAAACTAGTGGCAGATTTGACACAGCTGCAAATACAGGAATTGGCTGAAACAAAGAAACAAGTTACAGCTCATCTGCTTTACGAGAGAGATTCCGTGTAATTTCACAACAAATTAGCTACTCACTAGGATTGCTAAAGCTTTGGATCCAGAAACAATTGATCCAACAAAAAATAAACAATGTGGCAATAAATTGATTGCTGATGATCTGTCGATGGAATTAACTTCCACAATTCGTCTCGTATTTAGAATTTTCAAGATTATCATTCCGACTAATGTCTGCCATCCTTGAAAGACTGTGGGGAAAGTGAACTTCAACACTGATAACACATACTGAAAAAGATAAAAAACAATAATCGTTAGGCTACATTGAAGCAAGAGAATATTATTGAACACGCACACAAAGTTATGACATTTCTACCAAATTAGATTATAGGTAAAAATTAGAATAGCTTTAGTAGTAGTACGTTAA
This sequence comes from Leuctra nigra, assembly GCA_934045905.1. Taxonomy (NCBI): domain Eukaryota; kingdom Metazoa; phylum Arthropoda; class Insecta; order Plecoptera; family Leuctridae; genus Leuctra; species Leuctra nigra. The sequence goes on along the minus strand of OW203761.1, from coordinate 27,392,519 downwards.
AGACTAATAGGTACTACTCAAAAGAGTAATACTAGTATAGTAATAGTATAAGGCATTAGTACCTACTACGATATTTTACGATTAATTTCGTATTAACACTTTGAGGTCACTGGAGGTTGTAATGTAATGGCATTTTTCACTGGCCGCACTTGGGTTGCACTGAAATGACGTCACCATACATTTAACTAAATTTGTAAATTTTAAACTGAGTGCAGAACTAGTGCGGCCCAGTGTGGCCAGTGGAAAACACCATTCAATTCAATTTATTTGGTAGTATTATTTTTAGTACAGTGAGCTTGATATGTGCATTATTCCTTGATTTTCTCTAATTCTGACAGAATGAAGGGAAAAAAATAAAAAACACACTTTGACGAATTCAATAACTTTTAAATTCCCTACTGGCTACTCCGCTGAAATTCGATTCAAAGCTATTAGATTAACTTTGCAAGGAATTAAATTCCATCAGAATTAGAAAATTTAAAATTTAAATGGTGAGAATAGGGCCCTGGGTAGATAGGTATCTAGGTAGGTACACTGCGTTTCACATTTAGCTGTCCGGTAAGATATTTTGAATACCCCTTGTCCGAGAGAGAGGAAGGAATGGTCTCGGAAGACCGCGCGATCGCTCACAGCGACTGAGGGATGGAAAAAAAACGGTTATTTGGAACATTAGGGGCCACGTCCGGCGGCCAGCTCCTCGTAAAATGCAGTGTAGTGTATTACCTCCTTACTACTTATTTCCATTTTTAGATCCTTGAAGGAATTCTTTCGAAGATCGGATGCACACATCTACAGCTATGGTTCGTGTCACATGGAATTGGCCGCCAGACTTGGCCCCTAATGTTGCAAATAACCGGTTTTTTGTCCATCCCTAAGTCGCTGTGAGCGATCGTGCGGTCTTCCGAGACCAACCCTCTCTCTCGGACAAGAGGTGGGTAGGTATTCAAAATATCTTAGCGGACAATTCCGTGTGACACGGACCATAGGTAGGTATCTTGTCATTGGCAGCAAAATTATCATGGCCATACTTATCAAGAAAGAATAGCAGAGCAAGAACACTATTGTTTATATAGGTGAGCAGTGAACTACCTAGGTAGGTAGTAGGTAGAAGCATGGAGTTATTAAGGTAGGTAGGTACAAAATAAAACCTGCCTTATTGACGAATATGCTTGCCGCGTACAACATTGTAAGTGCAAGAAAATCAAAGTGTTCCAGTTTAAAAAAGGATTTCATGTTACTTGTCCATGTGTGACTGTAATATTCCCGTACTTTTGATACATTTAACTTCATTGCCACGTTTAATTTGTTGTCATCACTAACCAAAACCGAGATACAAAATATATTCGAATGCACTTGCAGGCAGCTGCCAGTGCCATGTCAAATGTCACTGTCAGAAATTCAAGGTCAAGTCATGCTAGTCAAGCCAACTTCTTTTTGTCATTTATACTTTCATCTCCAAGCTTCTACAGGAAATAAAATTAATACCAGAAAATCATTATAGTATATTAATGAACTATTTTAACGCAATTTGTTGAAAAAATTCACGAAAGATGAGCATTTATGAAAAACGTGTCTGCCATGAAATTGTACTTCTTTTGACTCAGTTCATTCTTAACCTACAAACAAACATCTGAGGAATCATCATCGTTGAGCAGTGAGAAGTTTTTCAAGTTTTTGAAAATCTATATTATCGATTTATATTAGCTGCAGAAAAACTAATTATGGTGAGATTTGAATGTTTATTCAATTATTAATTATCCTAGGCAATCCAGAATTCTTTAATTATCAGCAGATAATTGAATTTTCTAGTTTCTTAGTTGACCAAGGCTAGAGGCCTAGGTACCTACCTAGGCGCTTAGGCTAACCTAGAGAGCGGCTAACCTAGGGAGCTGTTATCGGGTGTGACTACGATCCCGACAGCCGGGACTTTCAGGTTAAAAAAATAGTCCCGACCGTAGGTTTTACTGGGCAGCCTAAGGAATAAAACTCTCTATGGGTAGACAAATTCGAACTGGGCAACTTAAAAAAAATAACTCTATGGTTAGGCAGAATTAAAACTTGTGAAAATTACAAATAAAAAAAAATGTGCTCCCGGCCGGATTCGAACCGACGACCTCTTGCACCGTGGTCCAGTACGCTATCCATAGCGCCATCTGGACGGTCATACTGAAAGCCGTTCTTAACCAGTATATAAATAAACAAGGCCAGTCGGGACTATTTTTTTAACCTGAAAATCCCGGCTGTCGGGATTTTAGTCACTACCGCTGTTATCCCTTCCCTTCGGGAGGGTATTCTAAACTCCTTGTCACTGTGGTCTATGAGATGACACGGCGTCTCAAATTTACAAGTTATTTCAATAGTTAATATACCTACCACTCCATTGTGCAATGAGCAGTGTATTTGTATTTGTAATATATCCTGCAAATGTGCTTTGGTATCAATCAGAGGACACAACAAGGACAGAATAAACTGCCAGAGGGCACACAAATTCTAGCTGATTTGTGTAGTACAGTGGCGGCAATATGATCGTTGCACTTTCCTCTCTCTGACCCATCATAAACATGTTTTTATATGGAGCAGAGAGAGAGAGAGTAGGTACAAACAACTTAATGCCGCCAGTGTACACCCGGCTGTAAGACTAGTTTCAACCCTCCATCCTCCCTTTCCATCATTTACGTTAGTTAAGGCTCCTCCCCCTCGACTGGTAACACGGGAAAAGTTGTTTGAATGTGGTGGGGGGTGAACGGAGGGATAACATTTTACCTACCGCCTACTCTACCTACCTAGGTACTAGGTACACTACCGAGGTAGTGTTTAGGTCTACAACTAGTCAACTAGTACACCCAGTGTCGGACTGGGGCAAAATTTCTTACCGGGCAACAGATTAGAAACCGGCCCACGGAAAAAGCGGCCCATTTTCAGAAAGAACTTATTTTGGCAAAACTATGCTATAAACCAGCGGCTGGCGCGTAGGAACTTTGTTTTGAGTGGGGGGATTAAAATTATCGGTAATCGATGAATGTGAGGAAAGGGGAACTGGGAGGGACATCCCCTCAGATAGCCCCGCAGGGCATTTTTTAAATTTTGGATATAAAATAATCGAATTTGAAGCTATTTTGGCAATTTATTCAAAGAAATTTAAATTGTGTTATGTGTGCAATACTCTTGGGAAAACCAAGGGAAAACTTTAGACAAAATGCAATATAATCTGCAAATTTTGTTATTTGAACAAATCCCCAATTGCTCCGCAGGTCATATTTTGAGTTTTGATATAAAAGAATCGAGTTTGAAGCTATTTAGGTATATTTCAAATAAATGTAAAATGTGCCCCGCAGGGCATTTTTATAATCTAAAAAAAAGTGTCTTAATAGAAACCTCTTTGGCCCCGCAGGGCATTTTCTGATTTTTGATACAAAAGAATTAAATTTAAAGCTATTTTGGCATCCATTTCAAAGAATTTAAAATTTGTGATATTCATTATCCTGTGGAAACTTTAGACAAATGTGATATAATTTGAAACTTTTTGTTTTACAGAAACACAATTGGCCCCGCAGGGAATTTTTTGAGTTTTTGATACAAAATAACCGACTTTGAAGCTATGTTGCATCCATTTCAAAGAAATTTAAAATGTGTGATATGCAATATTCTTGGGAAAACTTAAATCAAATGCAATATAATCTGCAAATTTTGTTATTTGATCAAATCTCTAATGGCCCCGCAGGGAATTTTTTTTTCGTACTTTCTGTACCTACGAAAGTCAATTTGTGAATTTTCCTTTCGTTTTCACCAAATTTGTCTTCGATTTTAATAGTCATTAGGAATTTTCTGGTCCTTCTACCTAAACCGCCAATGTATAAACAGTCCATTGCAGTGCGGTTCGGTCCGAACTTGAAGAACCGTTTGAGCGGCCCAGACAGACGAGGTCCGATATCATATTATAAGTATACAATACTCTAAGTTAAGAACACCTTGCAATTGAAGTAGATAGTGTATTGCTTAAAGTTAATGGGATGTGATCTACGTAACATTGTAATTCTAGACTATGAATTAAGTAGAGATATTTTATGGAAGTCGACACCGGCTCTTTTCAACAAGTCGATCGGCCCATTTTGAACCGGCCCACCGGGCATTGCCCGGCGGCCCAGTCCAACACTGAGTACACCTAAATTTAATTTACCCAAATTCTTCATCTGCAGGATGTCTTCTTGATGATCAGGAGGAAGAAGCTGACTATCTTCACTGATGCTAAGGACACAACCTCTGTCCAAGAACTTAAAAAAATGATTGAAGGTAGACCGGATTGAATTTGTTACTTTTAGACAATTGAATCAATTTAGACAATTTTAGACAGATAAATCACAGTTTAATCAATAATCACACTGTTTTATAGGCATTCTGAAAGTTGCTCCAAACAACCAGCAGTTGTTTAACAAAGACAGTCAGCTGATGGATGATGACAAAACACTCTCAGAATATGGACTGACATCGACGACTGCTAAAGCCCAAAACCCAGCTGCTGTTGGATTAGCCGTCAGGTGAGAAACGACCTAGGATACAAATTAATCTTCAGGTGGTGGAGAGCAAGAATGATGAACTTACATCAAAAACTTGTATAATCACATAAACCCAATGTATAAATCCGAAATCGTGATGAGACCAGTTGCTGATAACATTGATGTCTACAATCGTTCATGTTTTCCTACTCCGTTCTACCAGCCTGAATGGTAGGCGATAGTGATGTAAATCCGTAAATTACGGGCCGTAAATTACCCGGTAAATTACCAATTTGTCGTAATTTACAACTTAATTAAATTACGTAATTTAAGGCGTAATTTACAATTGTAAATTACCCGTAATTTGCTATAAAATACCGTAAATTACACAAACTCAGGCGCATAGGAAGGGATTTTTCATCTTGACAATCCCAAATAACACTCCTAGATCACAGACTAGAAGGCTATAACTAGTCTGTGCCCAGATATACATAAATGTTGTTGATAAAGAGATCCAAAAATGCACAGATTTGCTCCATTATGACTTATGAGGTTGACTACTCAAAATTTTCCTAAGTTTTGCAAAACTAATGGAACAGAGATATTATCGTATTTTCCAATGGGACAATATCTCATTTGTCTAACATGATCATCCTCATGAATAAAATTTAATATTACGTCATTAAAATATGATACCAAAACATAATTATACCTACAGATTTTTCTCATTGTTTATTGTGGTGTTTTAATGCAACCGTTTTCAAAGGAATTCCAAAATCGATTTTTTTTTAACTACAAATTCTAAAAATTCCCTGCGGGGACATTAGGGATTTTAGCAAATAACGCATTACAGATTATATTGCATTTTGTCTAAAGTTTCCCTAAGAATATTGCATCACATTTTTAAATTTCATTGAAAAGGATGCCAAAATAGCTTCATATTCGATTCTTTTGAATGACTCAAAACATTCCCTGCGTGGCAAATGGGGATTCTATTTATAAAAACAAATACTAGATATTATATTATATTTGCCTAAAGTTTCCACAGAATATTGCATATGACAAACCATTGTACATTTCTTTGCAAAGAATGCCAAAATAGATTCAAATTTGATTCTTTAGTAGGTATCAAAAATTCAAAAAAGGCCCTGTGTGGCAAACTGGGTGCGGGCCCCCCAGACTCCCTTGTAACGGCGAACTACTTTTTCTTCACATTCAGTGATCCCCGATAATTTTGACCCTCCCCCCCCCCCCCCCCCCCACTCAAAATAAAGTTCCTACGTGCCTGTATCTGCTACCTAATCTAATGCAATCTCATTCAAATAAATATTGCATTTAAAAGTGCTAATTCTTGTCACTTATTTTAATTACCATTTTTCCTTGGAAGTATAACTGCTCTAATATCAGGTGCAATTTTTTATTTTTAAATTACCGCACATTGGTAATTTACCCTGTAATTTACAGCGTAATTTACCAAATTATAAGTTACCGGTAATATCCCAACACTAGTAGGCGATAATTCAATGCTAGATTGACAATGAAAATGACGGACTAGAGTGAAACGACACTCATTGAATTCATTGCGTATTTTTCCTATAGTTTTTAATTTAAACTACCTAGGTACAGTAAAAATAAGGATACCCTATTGGTAGCCTCTGTGGATGAATATTTATGCCATTTCTTATTTGTAGGCAAGAAAATGGAGAGTTTGAACAGCTTGACATGCACCCATTTTCAAACCCGCCCGACCTACCTGATGTGATGAAGACCCAAGAGAGCAATGGCCAAGACCAGGGATCGTAAATGACCGGTAAAAGCAGCATACGTTTTTTTTTTATCAAGTGCTACCTACATATTTTCTTTGCATACCTACTACCAATGAAGATTTGAAAAAATTAATTGGTTCCAGAAATACAGAGGCTGGCTGATATTATGCCTACACATTGATTTAATCAATTAATTAATATTATGTTCTGATCAAACTACTACACCACAACTCTGTTTTCCACCTATTATGACATGATAAGTCATTGTACTTAAAAATTTAATTCCACATTGTAATTTGGACCCTTCTAAATAAATACAAACATTTTTGATCTTCATTAGATAATGATTAGGTACCTACCTATTTTGTTTCCAAAATAAGAATTTATATCACATCAGTCATTCCATTCATCTATCTAGATTATTGGGTAGAACTACGTAGTATAAATTATTATAAGTATCTACTAGTAAATTTTTTAAATAGCTGTCCACAGCAGGGCAGGTAATTTTTATAAAGAAGGACATTTTCACGCGACCCTGAGATGGGGTGAGTTTTTCTCCATGGGAAGACTTTTTGGCATTTCTCAACACCAGGTCTTTGGAGAACTTCAATATGATAGCAGGCCACAAAAATATGCTAAATCCTGGATACATTATTAGGTAGGTGGGGGGGGGGGGGGGGGGGGGGGGGGGGGGGGGCAGTCAACGGTCTTTACAAAGACGAAAAGTCTGCAGAGATGACGTGGACTACTGGAAAATGTTGATATTTTTTTTATTGAATTTGGTGCACTTTTCTTTGTTTTGAACTCCACATTTTGTGAGAAGGTACCTACTTCTTACTTGAAAAATTGCTTGTTATATGCACGGTTGTTGAACATCTTGATATCAAGATCAAGTCCCCGAACCCTCTCTTCACCTATCCAGATCCTTCACATTGCTGATTGAATGCTATTTTGTTCGGAAGGACGTCACTTTGACTCGATTATATGAGCACTTCAACAAACTCGAAAAAAGGGGTCCAGTTCAAACCGTTCAACCAATCGATCTGAAATTTGGCACATACATGGTGGTAGTATACAGAGAGGTGGGGTGACAAAGCTATACTGCCCATGCTAAGTCGGTATCTGTCAAGGTAAAGGGACAGGTCTCTCGGCAGCAGAGCGGCCAACTCATGAAAGTCTGCGTACTGCTGGGTAGGTGTCTACAGTACATTCGACACGGAATTTGAGAAATCTAGTTTTTGTTTGAAATTCCTATTTTCCACGCTAATTTTGGCTATTTTTCTGGTGCTACCTCCATTTCACCCCATAACAATTGAGGAGCAAAGAAAATCCACATTTCTGAGGTGTATACAGCATTTTATTGGCGATTGTATTTTAGCATTTGCCCTCAGGCGCTGAACTGAAAGGTCTGGTCCGAACCGAATGGAGTATAGTACCGCGTTTACCGCCAGGCACGCTGCTTGGTGCTTTCCATGACATTAAGGGACCGGCTCTCAGCGCTCCGTGAATTCCCTCTATGTATACCACCATGCCTAGTACTAATGTAATCTAAGCGGTCTCGGTTATTGTTTTTGAACAGGATCTTGTGATTGGTTGATAAATGAAAATAGCCTAGCTCACACCGTTCAACCTAGTTCAACCGAAATTTGTCACCGTTTTTTGGGGCCGTCTTAAAGTTTTAGGGTTATAAATTTCATGGAAATCCGTTGATTCGTTCAAATTTCAAATTGATCGGACCATCGGACCAACCGATCGAAAGATAATTTTTTTTAAATTTGAACCAATCACAGGATCACTTTTAAAAACGATCCCAGAGACCGCTTAGATTACGTTTGTATGTGTGCAAAATTTCAGATCGATTGGCTGTGCGGTTTAACCTGGAGGCCAATTCTTGAGTTTTCATGTTTTGAAACCATGTGTGGTTTCATTGTATAAAACGTAAAAAAGTTGACAACTATTGCTTAGTCTTCAACTTTTTTACGTTTTAAACAATGAAACCACACATGGTTTCAAAACATGAAAACTCAAGAATTGGCCCCCTGGGCAAAGCAGACAAAAAAAACGGACAGTGAAAGTGGAATAAGAGTACCGTGGTGAAAAATGTCAATAAGAGTAGAATCTGTTCTCAACTGATTGGGCTCATTGAGCGAGCGTCACCACGGTACTCTTATGGCACTTTCTCTGTGTTTTTTTTTTTTTGTGTTCACTGCCCAGGTCAAAGGGCACAACCAATCGATCTGAAATTTTACACATATACTAACGTATTCTATGCGGTCCCTGGGATCGTTTTTGAATGGGCTCATGTGATTGGTTCAAATTTAAAAAAAATTATCTTTCGATTGGTTGTTCCGATCAATTTAAAATTTTGACAAGTCATTATGACCAACATTGTACCCACTAAAGTTTCAGCCAAATCCTCCCATTGGTTAAAATTTAAAAAAATCTTTTATGTGATTTTTGAAATTTAAACTAGAACCGTATGACCGATCAACTTAAAACTTTGCATGGTCATTGGGACCAACATTATCTGTAGTTTTGACAATTTTCAGACTAATCTGTGTTTAAATCCAAAAGTTATTGACGTTTTACGGACATTTTGCGTGTTGGCTGTCAAATTTCTCGAAAATGTTGATCACGGCTACTTCGACTCTTTATAGTTCCAAGGTAGTTAGAGTACTTAAAAACTTTCAAACGTATGAAACTGATATGACCATTCAACAGATCGATCTAATATTGTGTAAGAACACACACTAATATTATCATGAGTGGTCCCATGTCTATTTTTTTAAAGAGATCCTGTGATTTTTAAATATTAACGAGGAACAGTTCAATCAGAAAGGTTCAAAAGGTTCAAGCTTTGCATGGTTATTGGGACTAATGTTTTAGGAATATTTTTAGATTGTTATACTTGAGTCTGACGAAATTCAAGAATTATTGGCTTTTAATGATATTTTCTATAGACATAATTTCGATTCGAGGTGTTGCGCGTGTCCGTGCTCGCTCATCAACGCGTTACACAGAGCGTTTTCCTAGTAGAGAAAATTTTAGTTTTAATGGCCACGCAAAATTTTAACTTGATCTGACCATTTTTGCAAAGTCAGTGCAACCAACATTGTCCCCAATCTTACAGTTTCAGCCAAATCCTCCCTTTGGTTAAAAATTTAAAACCACCTCTTGTGATTTTTAACATTTCCACTAGAACCGTTTGACCAATCAACTTAAAACTTTGCATGGTCATTGGAACCAACATTTTAGGTATTTTTGCCAATTTTCAGACTAATCTGGCGTTATCTTCAAAAGTTATTGTCATTTTAAGGACATTTTGGTCTATAATCTTGAAATATTTGCACATTTATGCCAGTAATTTCAATTATTATCAGTTCTATCTATTCTTGATGGTTCAGATCCAAGGGCTGTAGAGCAGAGACTTGCAAACGCATCAAATAAATCAATACGAAGGCTCGCTTATCAACGCGGTACACTGAGCGTTTTCGTAGTAACTTTTGAAATAGATGTTAGAAAATGTGATATCGATATGAATGGGAATTCAAGTGCAACTGGATCTGTTTTTCTTTATGAACCAGAACATATAATTGACATTGACAAGCAAATGACAAGCAAGTAGTTACTACCTAGAACTTTTATGTTGATTGAATGGATAATTTCAATTCAATATGGATGTAGTATTTTTTCTATGCGTTAAGAAATTCGGTCTGGTTCGAGATTTTGCACGTATCGGTGCTCGCTCATCACCGCGATACACCAAGCGTTCTAGTGATATTAAACACTAACCACCGAGAGTTTGAGATCCTGAGGAGAATGGGATGATAGATACTACAAATTCCGAGAAACTGAATTTTCTAAATCTAGTGGAGCAGTCGCTCCACGCCAGCCAAGTCGTACGCACACTCTCATTTAAAAAGGCTGGAGCAACCCACTTTTACTGTAAGCATCAAAGTGGCATTTTCGGCCTATTATTTATTACTGTAACAACAGTTCAATATTTTACAGGGTACATACAGACTGATCAGTGATTGTATAAAATATTGTTAAATATTTTAACAGAATGCATAGTATAGTCATGCTTAGAAAGTTAAAGTTTTGATTAGTCCGAGTCCGAATCGTGAACAGAATCACTGTCTCCTGGACCACCTTCTTTCTCTCTCAACCTTTCTTCAAGGAACTTGATATATGCAATCTTCTGTTTATCAGCTGCTGGCACAAAGTGGCCTCCAGGATGTGTCAATATCACAGGATTCTCGAAATATTTTGTCAGTTCTTCACTCATTTCTAAAAACATAAATTATGTAATAAGATTAGGTACTTTCATCAGTAATGTTAGTAGGTACCTACGTACAAATTAAAATACCTACTTATTAAAAAGTACTTCTTACAATAGCAAAGTGTAGGCATAGCTATTATATTGCATCTTTAATTTTTTGTTGGGAATAAAATGAAAGTCAAAATATTTTTTAGCGATTAAATTTTCTTGAAAATTGTGCAAGCATACTGTGAAGATTGGTGGAACCAAAATGTGTGTTACATACAAAGTAAGAAATAGGAAATGCTTTAAAACAATACATGGGTTTGAGGCTCTTATCATTCATCATTAAAGCATAGACATATTATGATTAAAGGTAGATTGATGTCAAGCCCTTTACCTTTGCTAATGACTTTGTCATTTTCGCCATAGATGTGCAGAGATGGTAAAGATATTGGTTCAGAATAATGTGCTCGGTGTGGTAAACTAAGAGATTTAAATCCAGCAACCAAAATTGCAAAGTTGAACTTGAATTCCAACCCTGAAAATTGAAGATACAAGTATCTTAATAATTTCCTAAACGTAATTCTAGAAAGGTGTGCTCCGAAGTCCAGATACAGAATCTGCTTCTAGAACAGTGGAAATCAGTGGCGGTTTGTGCATGAGGCATATTAGAGAAGAAGAAAGGGATTGCATCGTATTTCACAACTCTTAACTGCATATATAATTGTGTATATCATTTTAATTTTAAATTATATAAATATTAGTATTTTACTTTGATTGATTGGTTTAATTCGCCACGCCAATCCCCGACAATGAGTGCGCGCGCTGCTGAATACACGTTAGCTTTATACGCGGACTGCAAGGGAGGCTGAGGTGCTTACAGCCTCGTGTAGCCTCTGATTTCTACGGGCAAGCGCGGGAGTGCGGGGTAGCGCAACGCATGCAGAGCTATGATGACGTCAGTGAGGCGGCGGACATGCCCGAGAGACCCCGAGCGAACGACGAAGCTTTCTGCCCGCGCCGCTCTGCCCGCGCGTTTACTATAGTATTTTATAATTCGTTTAATATATTAAACGTAATTATAAAATATTTTTCTGCCTCCCCACATTACAAACCCACAAACCGCCACTGGTGGAAATTGAATAACAAACCATCACTGTTGCGATGGATAGCCTGTATAAAAATAGCAGTTCCTGAATTCTTTTTCAAAATCTAAATTGCATATTATGTGGAATCAATTCCAATCTTTCATTTTATTTTCTAAAGGATAGGATTAGGATTCTGAGTTTAGTACTATGTGTTTGAGAATTTAGGTCTCTGTGGAAAACTTCCATGGAGTCAGGATGATAGGAAGGGATGTGCGTTGTGAAAACTATCTGACCGAACCGGGGCTCGAACCCGGGACCTCTCACTTGCCTATCTGGGTTCGAGCCCCGGTTCGGTCAGATAATATTCACAACGCACTGGCACATCCCTTCTTTGTAATATTTAGTACAGCTAATAATAGGTAGTAATATGTACAAAAAAAAAATGTACAAACTAAATTGAAATTTAGCTGGAATAGGGTCCCTGTTAGGAGTTGGGACACTTATTAAGTAAATACTTACATTCTCGTTGTTGCATACCGCAGAGCACTCCAACAAGGCATGCACCTTGAGAAAATCCCATCAAACCGTCAAATGGTCCTTCATCGCGAGATAATTTTGCTATCTGAGCCCAGCTCTTTTGGAAGCCAACACAAATGTCGGTGTCTTTTGAAGGGTCAAACGACATATCATCATTACTAAACCACCAGCCGTAGTGTTCTTCTGAAACAAAAATACACATCTTAAGGGCGGTCATATATTTTTTCCCGCCAAAAGTAGTTTTGGAGCGGTTTTAAAGGGAAATTCGAAATATTAATTGCCATATTTGGCAATCGGTTATGAATATCGAAAAAGCAAGAAAGACATAACATTTATTGAACCTTTATCTACATTTTCATCGCTTACTGTCATAACATTGCTCCTACTATGTGGTCAGCATAAGTCGGGCACGAAAACGCTCCGTTTCTCGACCGTTTTTTGTCGTCGCTCAAATGGAGCGTTTTCGTGCCCGACCAATGCTGACCACAATATAGTAGTAGGAGCAAAGTTATGACAGTAAGCGATGAAATTGTAGATAAAGGTTCAATACATGTCATGTCTTTCTTGCGTTTTCAATATTCATAACCGTTTGCCAAATATAGCAATTTATATTTCGAATTTCCCTCTAAAACCGCTCCAAAACTACTTTTGGCGAGAAAAAATATATGACCGGCCTTAAGATTTTTTTGGAATCAAGTGAAAATGAAAGGTGTAACAAAATATGTTCAGTTTTAATCTTAATTAGATAAAAACACATTATTTTGTTACTTTTTTTTTCTCTTGCTAAGTAATTTTAAATCTAGTGCCCGAGAACAAACAACAAACTCCAGCAGCTGAGTGCCTTTAGCCAAGAGATTAATAATACCTAGGTAGGTAAGGTAGGTTGGTTATTATTCACTAGTCTATTAAAACTGATGTGATTAGTATGTGAATTACATTACGTAGTTGAAGGAGTCAACTCTCTGATCTAGTGTGATGAAATTTGTTCATAGTGTCGGTCTTAAGCAGTTGGACGCCCTGTGCCAAGTTATTTTTTAAAGATACAATTAGGCAAAGTCAACTATGCAATAAATAAATAAAAAATAATTGAAGGACTTGGGGAAGGGAAGCAACCCACACAATGCGGATCTGGGGCGCATTGACCAGGGCGGTTATTCTAATGTCCTTGTCGTCTCGTGTCAATTGATATGGCGTCACTACCATGTTAAATAGATAGCACTCTAGTGTGCAGTGACCCCGTATCAAGTGAAACGAGACGACACGGAAATTTAGAATATAACCCTCCAGGGAAAGAATTGATTTCTTGGTACTTTTGGAACGTTTTGAAAACTATTCGTTCCACAATAAAATTAATATCTCTACTTTTATAGTAGGTAGGTATAAGAATTATTCAGAGGTATAATTTATAGGAGACTTCCCTGTGAACAAGATAAAGGGGACATTTAATTATTTCCCTACCCATTGTGTGAGCTTCACCATTAGCAGGTCCTTCCAAACTTGGATCAAATGGTAGAACTACATGTGGAGCTGTTACAAAGTAAAATTTAACATGTTTCTTGAGTGATTTTCTAAATGCACCCAGCTTCTGACGAAATATCTCAGCGTTTTGCCGATAACCATGGATGCACAGCACCTGTAATGTCAACATAATTAGTAGGTACAACATTGTGAATTTGAAATCTGAATAATAATTTTAGCTTGTGAATAGAAAAGGAATTGCAAAGGACTGGAAATTATTAAATATGTTAATAATTTCTAAATTCACTCAATTTCTCTCAATTCGCTTGATCTGAGTGCAACAAAACTTATTTTATGTGCCGAGTCTCTACTACAGGGGTCGGCAATCTTTTTTGGTAAGGAACCAATTTCCCCAAAAGTAATAAATTAGATAATACTAATAGTAATGGGAGCCGCAGTAGAGGCAATCAAATATAATACTATGCCTAAAATAATAAATTGAATTACATTCTAGTCTATTCTGACGGACCCCCCCAGTTATTGCCCCTCAGGGCATTTTTTTAGCATCTCAACAATTTAAAAGTAATTCTTCGACTCTAAAATTAACAATTAACAAACTGAATCAAATAACCTTCCAATTCTGCCCCACAACAGGGCGTTTTTTTTAGATTTTTAACAATTTAAAAGTAATTCTGCAACTCTAAAATGAACAAACTGAATCAAATTACTTTCCAATTGTTGCCCTGCAGGGCATTTCTTTTAGAATTTTAAAATCTTTCGATTCCAGATCTTTATTTAAATTATAAAGAGCCATTCAAGAACCACCAAGGAGCCGCAGGTTGCCGACCCCTGCTCTAGGTGTTTCACCATGGTACTCTTACGGTTCTTTCTTTCTTTGTGTGCTTTTTTTGCCTTTTTGTTTTTTGCCTGCACTGGTTAAAAACTTTAAAAACTTTAAAATTTTGCATGGTCATTGGGACCAAATTTTTTTGAGTTTTTGATGATTTTCAGACAAATCGGTCAACAATGTCAAGAGTTATAGAAATTTTACTGACATTTTATGCTTGATTTGAAATATTTAAGTGAAACTGAAATGTCTTCAAAGATATTATTATTTCACAGAAATTATCACTGCTCCTTTTATATTCATTAGCCATTCTCAAGGTCTGTCCTAATAGAAGATCAAACTAGCATAATAATTCCCCTACTATACTAAGGAACGCTTATCAATGCGCTGCCGCTACACAGCGTTTTCCTAGTGTAGGGTAGGTACCTAGTTGACACCGAAGAATCGGTTAATTCCTACTTTCAACCATGGTTACACTACGAGGTGGTATGTAGGTACAAAGGTTATCAGTGAAATGAAAAGGTAATTGACTGCTGTAGCTTATTTGTGCAAACCTGTTGCTTGTTTTCCACTAGGTGCTTAGACCATCTGACTGAAACAAATGTTTGTACAGCACTGCGATCGAATAACTTTGCTCGACCAACGATGGACATCAATTATGAGAGATTAGCATTGACTCGACTTAGTAATCGATCGACTATGACGTGTCAATGTTTTTCTCCCATAAGAGTTGTCGATCGACTGTTGACAAAAGTTACACGATCCCCGTGCAGGAACACTGTCAAATGGGTATATGGTTCACCATTGAGTGTGGAATAGAGCCTACAGGCTTGAGTTTAGTCACAGTTCATGGTGCTTAGTGGATTTATGCAATGCAAAGGAGAAGACACGTGGAGTTGGTTGGCACTTGGCATACCATCCTAGATTGTTTTTGATGCAAAATCAATGGACATACAGTTCTGTTTTATGAATCCCTTATCCAATTTGTGGTTATAGGCTTGTAAGTAACCTACTTTTAGTCTGTTGTCTGTATTTTCACTTGACGCAATTTCTATATTTGCTAGATCACTCTCATCATCGTCTAACTTGGGACAACGAGCCATATTCTACCAAGTTGATTAAAGTCTAGTTTTCGTTTTCTTGACACAAAAACAGCACCACAGCACGTGCGAGAAAGCGTGTTGGTAGCATCAACACAACAAAAAAACTGCAAGAGCCAAGGAGATGGAGCACCAACCGTTCAGTCAAAGAGAAAATCATATTTATTGACGGCTTTCCAACATACATGGTTGACCATTCAGGTCTAGCGTACTAATATATACTATATATATTACCTTCGGTAAAGATGGGAAGGTCAATGATAAAAATTTGTCGTCGTGTGCCACCTGGTGAAACGTTACGGTACTACCAAGCGGAAACCGGTGCGGAACCGCGACTTTTGAAATATGCGGTATTCAAATCTACCGCGTTTTTGTAACCGCCCCTTTCAAAAACATTATTCTAAAAATGAAGCTAACATTATAAATTAATTCCTAGAAAACTATTCATCCCACAACAAAAATAATTCCATATCTGTGTTCATCAACTTCTCAACGTTGATAAAAATAATTATTATTCTGAAATTTTATTTTCCCTTCACTTCCAGCATGTTATAAAACGCATTGGTCCAGAAAACATTGCCAAATGCAAACATCTTCATGACATGATTTTTATACAGAATGGAGGGATTTGGGAAAATGATTGTGAGCAAGGTGAGGAACAAAATAGTCAATATATATTTTTATGTTATTTTAATGAGCATATTTCATTTTTAGAAGTAGGTACCTATAGGTACTACTGAAACACATTTTTCCCAAATCATACCTACCTGATATTTCTAAAAGACAAAACAGAAAGTAAATTTTTGCATATTAGATCAGGTTTACAAATAAAAAATAGATAGGCAATGGCATATTTCATGCAGAACAAAGAAAAGAAAATAATTGTGTATATTTCACATTATGTTAAGTTGAAATGTATTTAGGTATAATCATACACTAGACCCCAAAATTCTAAATTTTTAAAGGCTACTCACTAATTAATTATTCGAAAAAAAACTAGTAGTGTTAACAAATGTGTAAATAGAAATAGTGAACTTAATAAATTATGTATTGAGTAGAATTATTTGCGAAAGAAATTATTTTCATAAGTTTTAGTATATGATATATTACCTTAACACAATAAATAAATATAACGGCAGATTGCTATAATACCTGCACAGCAATTTGAGTAGGTACCTATTTCATGCATAAAAGCATTTAGCAATTAGAATTTTCATGCAAGAAATAAATAAAATAAGTACATCATTTGGTATCTGTTTAGAATTGGCACGTTTTAACACACAATAAATAAATAGGTATAAATTAAATACATCATTTGGTATGTGTTCCGTTGGCATGTTTTAACACCAATAAATAAATATGTAAAACAGCCAAATAATACATGCACAAGCAATTTGAGAATTTATGCAAAAAAACATATTACCTGCACAAGCAATTTGAGTAGGTATTTATGCAAAAAAACATTTAGCATTCTTCATGCAAAAAACAAATTAAAATAACTTAATTTGGTATCCATTCAGTTGGCATGTTTTAACACACAATAAATAAATATAACAGCAAAGTGTATAGAAGCAGCTATAGATTAGTAAAATAGATTAAATACGGATTACAGAGAACAGATTATTGAATTTACTTTTTTATGGACTGTGTACCTCAATGATTATAATTTCAGCAACTCCAAAACACGCAAGTTCTTCTTCTACACCTTGAAAGGAATTCTGTGTTTCCTGAGGTTTTTCTGTGTAGGTTATGTCGGACCTTGTTTGTAAATCGACTAGCATGAACAAGCATGAAAGTGACAGTGACAGATTTTCAATCAACATTGAATCCAAAGCAATCGGTTGGTAGTGAAATATCTTTAGCCAAAGCTTTTCAATTTGATGAAAATATGTGCATCTCCACGCCATCTAGCCAAACGTTACGGAAACTTTTACCGGAAACGATGACTGCGGTACAAGCTTCAGTCCTCTGCGTTCAGTGTTGGGAAGTGTCTATCCACACGGTAGTCGTGACGTCACACGGCTTTTTATGCCGTGCCAAAAGAACCCAGTTCTATTCCCACGGTGTTTCTTCAAATGACTTGTGACGTCACACGGCTTTTTATCCCCACGGTGTTTTAGATAATTACTGATAAGGCAACAATCAACAATATATAACAATGTAAAACAAATAATATCTAATAATGTTTTTAGTATATATATATATATATATATATTTTTAATGATTAATGATTTTAATTAATGATGATCAGCCAATACTATAATTTCATTTGAATTATTTCAATTATAATTTTATTGCTAGCTAAATAAAACACTACTATACTACTGAAATAAACTACAAAACTAAGGTTCCATTCATAATTCTTCATTTACAAATAACTTTCATCAAATATATGATATTAATTCAAAATATAAAATTTTTAATCTTTGATATCATTTCATGTCTTGCTGTCGTTTCAAAAACACCGGGGGAATAGAACTCCGTCTTATTCACACGGCTAAAAAGACCGTGCTATGACGTCACACGGTGTTTTAAACAACCGTGTGGATAGTTCTGTATTCTATACGCACGGTTAAGAAAAGCCGTGCGGCTTCAAAACACCGTGGGAATAGACCCGGCCTCAGTGTTGGGTGTTCAAAATGTAGTATTTGGTAGCACTGCACACAATTGTAATGATTCATTATTTTAATATAATAATTAATAATTAAATAACATGTAGGTAGAGGCTTGAAAAGTTAAGATCTAAATTAACATGACTATAAGTCAGTGGTTTAAAGTAAAACAACAGACTTGAATATCATTGAAAATGAAATAGCATCCATTGGTCATAAGGTAGCAACGCCCTCCAGTCTCAAAGTCAAAACAGGAAATTCTGCCGCCTTTTTAGTTGATACCTATTTGCCGGGTTCACCTCATCGTGTTTGCATCTGTATCTTCATTTTTTACGCTGCAGATGATGTCTACAAGCAATATTGGAAGAAAGTGAGCTTGAACTTATATTCATCCTACAGGGTTATTGATCGAAGCAGCATTTTGTACTATATATTCTTGCCATACAAGTTTCAGGAAACAATTTCTAACACTAACCTTACTTGACCATGGAGAACCTGTGCTGGACCAATATCTTTATGCCAAGGATACTCAAGGCAATATTGAGCAGTACAGTTGTACAGTACTTACTATTGATTGGCATCTCTTTTCCTATGAAGATAAAGTTTTGGCACCCCGAAACTTGGTTTCGTACTTTCATTGACACTCTGTACACGACAGGATTAAGCTACCTTATACCATTTGGCATAATTTTGACAGCACTCACGTTTATTTACTTCGAAAAAATTGAAACTGGCGTCAAATACTTTCCGAACCGCTTCTCAATGATTTATGGCATGTTTTCAATTCGTAACTTTGCAATTTGTTGTGTGCACACTGTGATTGGTGGAATTGTTTATTACATCTACGTAAGGAACTTTCTTGGACGAGATTATGGGGGTTTATCAACCAATTGTAAAGAAATGATTGGTTCCACATGCTTGGTCGAAAGTCATGTTTATTTGATTCTCTGTGGCATTTGGACTGGATTTTACTCGTATTTGCAAGCCTACATCGGAACGAAAATTCTTGTGTTTCCTGTTGTTCAACAATCCAAACTCGTTCAAGTGAAGTCACAACTGAAGGCAACACTGAAACAAGCTATGACGGATGCTGTCAGCCCATCTCTTGTTTTTGCTGGACTTTATTATTTACGAGGTGAAAGTGTACGAGATCAATTGGGAGACTTTCTTGATTTGCAGTTAGATGAAGCGTCAACATCATCTGGAATCATGCACTTACTTCTAATTATGTACTCTTGGCTCATAGCAGCAATGTTCTTGCTCACTCTTTACATGGTCAAGTTGATCTTGCAAGTATTTCTAACTGACCACATCACTTTTCCAATAACGGCAGCACATGGAATGCCAAATTGCATCACCTTAAGCCAAGCTCTACATGTCACAAAGCCTCAGGCAATGCAATTCTTGGGCTTCCAAGACCTCATGGTTTTGGCTGAAAAGGATCGACATCGACGCCAAGAATTGTTTAGTCTCAGTCAACCAGGGGGGCATCCTCACAACTGGAATGCAATATCTGAAGTATGCTTAAAGCTCTTGAACACATTTACTGCAGATTTACACAAATCTTCCATGGAACCTCAAGCAATTAAAGCCAATCGCCCACACACCCCAGTAAGTGAGCAAAGCTGTTCTATGGGCACACTTCGAAACCTCTCCATGCAAAATGTTGAAAACATTCGATACACCGGATACTTAAAGTCACCAAAGTCATCTATCGTAAATACGATCTTGACAAGAGCTGAACAGTTGCGTCAAGTATTACTCAAGAAACCGGGTATTAGTTACTTGTTTAGCGAGCTACCAGATGCGAAAGTTCAACACTGTATTTCTAACAGTCAGCATGTAATCTGGGCTTGCCAAAGCCTTGCACTGCTGGCAGCAGCTTCATTTCAAGAAGATAAGTATGGAGTATTGCAGAAAGACCTTCCTGCCATTATTACTGGTCTTTTGCAGCTAAAACAAATCTTGGATCAACTCCAAAAGCCTGGCAGTCAAAAGAAATCCAGGTGCGAGAATTTCGAAACGAAAATGAAACATGCACTGCGGTCAGCTGTAAGACGCAGTATGTACCGAATTACGGTTACATTTGGGACGTACTTGGAAGACCTACCTTTAGCTTCTGATGTTCTACAGCAAGTACAGAATTTTATTAGGTATAGGGACTAAAGGTTTGCGAATAGGCGAATCTTGAGAATAATGTGTAGAACACAATTTTTTTTAAACTTAATTTATTGTTATTTGTTATAATTTCTGAACATGTACATTGATCTCAGTAGGTCTGATTTCAGAAAGAAGTAGTACCTAGTTACATTTAACTTTCAATATAATTTGTTTTAAGAAATGCATGTGAAATACTTGGAACTCATTAGCAGTTAGCACTGGCATTGTGTTTAAACTATTGTAGTAACACATAGAATTAAATACGTGTGTTTAATCCTAGCTAGAAAAGTAAAACAAATTTAAATCTGTTTAAAATTTGGTAGTTTTGAACTAGGTACAATTTTGACTTGAATTTGGCAAATTCATACTAGAAATCTTTATGTCACTACTTTCAAACATACCTACTTAATATGTACAATCGGCTATTGATGGTTTTCTCAACAATGTAACTCTTGAATAATTCACAATTTAATAAATCCATTATTTCACATTATGATTATC
Source organism: Leuctra nigra (assembly GCA_934045905.1). Classification (NCBI taxonomy): domain Eukaryota; kingdom Metazoa; phylum Arthropoda; class Insecta; order Plecoptera; family Leuctridae; genus Leuctra; species Leuctra nigra. The sequence goes on along the minus strand of OW203761.1, from coordinate 27,371,693 downwards.
CATGAAGTCTTTTACTCCTTTTGACATTTTCTTATCCCAAGATTAAAAAATACCTTGTTACACCATGGCAGTTTTGCAGTAAACTTTTATTTTGTCTTTGAACATTTCAAATGTTAAACAATATTTAGGATTAATTTTTTCTCAAAATAAGTAAAGTGAGAAAAAGTAAACTTTTTCTGGTGAAAAAAAAGAGTTCGGGTCGAATTCCCCCGTAAAAACTTTTTGTCGAGACAGGTTAGTAAAAGCATTGAATTCCAAAACCCGTGCAAGTGATTTCCACTTGCACCTTGTAATACCAAGTTACAAAATTGATTAGTATTTTATAGGGATGTACGAGGTCAATTGACCGGTCAAATACATTGGGTCAATTGACCGAAAATATAAATATGTTTTTCGTCCCCAAATTGTATAAATTTGAATTTAAACATGTTGAAAATGGCTAACATGGCTCAAACTTGTGTTAAGAAGAAGAATAGGAAGAAGAAAATGATGAAGTTTTTGATTTGGCTTCATCGGATGATACTGATATCGCACTTGCCACTCAACTTGATACAGGAAATCAATAATATTTCAATGATAATATGGATACTTAATCAAACAAAGTACCTAGGTGCTCAAAAATGTGTATTAAATTGAAAAAGCAAGTTCTCAATAAAATACTTCCCGAGTATAAAAAAATTACAGTTTTTGCGATTTTTGTATTTGACCGGTCATTTGACGTCAATTGACCCAAAAAGTATTTGACCGGTCAATTTCCATCCCTAGTATTTTACAAAATGGTGTCGTACAGCCTAGGTAAACGGTGATTTAAAAATCTAGAGAACAAGTTGACCAGCACCTCACACTGAATATTCTCTTCTTTAGACTTGCCAGTGATCATTTACTTCAGGGATAGTTCAAGCTATTGTTTAAATCCTTGGCTATATATTTTTCTGTAAATGTCTTGTAAAAGGTTGGTCTACAATATTTTGTGAGTAACCCAACAAGTCGGTACCTACTACCTACACATAGTTATTACATAGGTATGACATTGAGCTATCTCTTGTAAATCAGGAAGTAAAATAATAAATATCAGAAAAATATCACCGAGGACATAAATAGCATACCTATTTTATAGTTATACCGGGTGGCCCAATAAAAATGCACAATTGGCGAGACATCACTGTGACAAAACCACTGCACAAATCGGTCTGAAAATTTCACGTAATATAAACAACACACTAAGGTTTTATGTTTGTAAGTTTGAAAAACATAACTTTTGTGGGAAAAACGTTACAGCTGTTAGAATTTGGTTGTCGCAAAATCGATTATACGAAGCTCAAATAGGATACGTTCAAAAAATGTCAATTGGTAAGAACGCTGTTTCGTCAAAACTACTAATGAAATCAAGCTAAAAATATTAAATATTATTATGTTATTATCATAATAATATCATAATATTATTATGGGAGTGGAGAAGTTAAGTTTGAAGATAAGTCGAGAGAGGTTGAGATGGTTCGGGCACATGAAAAGAATGGGAGAGGAGAGAATTCCTAGAAGAGAATTTGAGAAGGGAAGACAAGTGAAGAAAAAGAAGGCTGGGCGTCCGCGGACCAAGTGGATGGACAGCATTGAAGAGGATGTGGCGGAGAGAGGCGAAGATTGGAGGAGAGTGGAAGGAGAGAAGTGGTGGGAAGATGTAGAAAGATGGAACGAGTTGGTGGAGCGGCAGGTGGAGGAATCAGAGGAGAGTGAAGACGATGAGGAAGAAGACGACGGGGAAGAAGTTGGAATGGCCGGCCGACTTCGGCATCCCAGGAGGCCCTAGAGGAAGGTGGAGCTACCTCCACCCCCCAACCCGACTTTAGTTGGATGGGGTAATTAATTGTTAATTAATTGATATAATAAAAATTCCATATTATATTGCTATCATTTGTGTGAAAATTTTAATACATAAAGATTGATGGAACGAGTGTTACGGTAGCTATCTTGAAGTTCAATTTAAACGAAGAAACTCTGGGAGATAATTTCACGTTTGAAATTATCTTGTGTAAGTAAACTTGTGAAATTATACCTCTGATTTAAGCTCAACTTCAAGAAACCACAATTTTTGTTCCAATGATCCAAACGGATTGAAATTTTTACACAATTAATAGCAATTTATTGTGAATAATTTTTGAAATTTTCAGCTTGATATCGTTTGTGGAATTGAAGAAACAGCGTCCCGGCCAAAGACGGTTTTCTATTTGTGCACGTATAATCGATTTTTCGACAACCAAATTCTAGCAGCTGTAACTTTTTTCCTACAAAAGTTATGTATTTCAAACTTTTACACATCAAACCTTAGTATGTTGTTGAGCGAGCGTCTCCTTTTGGCTTATTTGGCACGGACCTCTGTTTTTTTTTTTTTTTTTTTTTTTTTTCTGTTACTGACGATATACAGGTCAGAGTTTTTCTTCGATCGAGCTGAAATTTTGCACACGTGTTTGGACATTCTCTGGGCGTTGCAGACCCTAATTTTTTTGAAATCTACTGATTGGTTAAAATTTAAATAAACATCTCCTGATAGGTTGAAAAGTGAAAATGGTCTTCGACAAATCTGATCAAACTCATATTTTGGCTGTACATGTCTAGAGTTTTTCCTCGATCGAGCTGAAATTTTGCACACATGTAGAGACAAACTTTTCTGTTTGCAGACCCCAAATTTTTTTGAAATTTATCAATTGGCTAAAATTTAAATAAACATCTCCTGATGGTAGGTTGAAAAATGAAACTGGTCTTCGATAAATCTGATCAAAATCATATTTTGGCTATACAGCTCAGAGTTTTTCTTTGATCGAGCTGAAATTTTGCACACATGTAAAACCAACCTTCTCTGTTTGCACACCATATTTTTTTTTGAAATCCATTCATTGGTTAAAAATTAAATAAATATCTCCTGATAGGCTGAAAAATGAAAACGGTCTTCGATAATTCTGATCAAACTCATATTTTGCATGATCATTAAGACCAATATTGTCTCTTATTTTACAAAATTTCATCTCAATCAGTTAAGAACGTTTGAACTTATTGACATTTTTAATATCTGTCAGTAATGAAGTATCGAAATGAATGTTTTCCAGTGCCAATTGAATTGATTCTGATTTGCTTTATGAACCAGGTGCTTAGATGCTATTTTAAAGTTTCGATGAAAAGCATATAGGACCCTACTTTTAAGTTGATATCATAATCAGTGCTCGAAGTGGGCCGGTATGGGACGGTATGGTATACCGGTTCTTCTTTACACATTTGATTTCATATTGTTACTTCTCAGAAAAACGGAATACTTAAAATCAGATATTCTTGGACATTAACGTAATTTTATATTCTAATTTACTCGTATTTCATGGTTATCTTTTGACTGCATATTTCAAGCATAACTATGAACTATGAACATCCACTACAAGATAAAGTAAAATGCATTATTTAATTTAGTTGTTTCATCAAGGTAAAAGACTAATCTAACTAATGACATGACAATGGTTGTCAGTGTAATTCTGGAATCTGGACCCTCATCTAATATCGTACCCCCCCCCCCTCACGTGGTATTCTTATGTTACCATACCGCCACTATTTAATTCCTACTTCGAGCACTGATCATAATCAATTCAATATGGTTGTATATGTTTTCTGTGCGTTGTGTACGCATTTCCGGTTCCAGAATTTGCACGTACCCGTGCTCGCTCATCAACGCGTTACACTGAGCGTTTTCCTAGTTTAAATATTATGTGAAACTTTCAGACCGATTTGTGCAGTAGTTTCGTCACAGCGATGTCTCGCCAATTGTGCGTTTTTATTGGGCCACCCGGTACAATAATTGTTGGTCTTCATATTTTAATACGTACAATAATATATTTAATCTCTTATTTAAAAAGCTATCTTCTACTAGGTACCTACATAGTCTTCAGCGACTGAACAATGCTCATATTAAACAGTAACTTATCTTCCAGGCTTGTCCAACCAGTTAACTGACAAGATTGAATCATTTGCAGTTGCTCTCTTAATTCATGATTCTCAATTATTGCATCACCATGTTTTTTAAGGAAAAGTCCTAAGTATGCTTGAACAATTTCAAAATCCTTTTTACTTGTTAAAACAAATTCAATTAATTGCATAAATTTCAGCATCAACACAATGGAACCTCCCCCCTCTGGGGCCAAGGAGGATACTTCAAAGTCTATTGCTGAGGGACCAAGACTTTTCAGCTTCTCAGTTGCGAGCTGGAAGCCATTCGGAGTGTCGGGAGCAGTGTCCAGGAGCTTTCCGAATACTGTTAGGCTACTTAGCATCGAAGAAGGTAATGAGGGTGAACCATCACTTTGGGCTTTGTCACTCAAGTCAAATTGCAATTGCAGGGATGGCACAGTAGGTAGAAAGAAAGGGGCGGCTTTGGGTGTTTTGGGGGGTTCTATTGGTTTATTCCTTTTCTTGACAATGTCAATGTCAAGCAAGTTCTGCCACCTAGAGTTTGCAATAGCCGATAGAGTCACCAGATCCGCGTGAATTTGTTCCGAGCTCTTGAAAGCGACGTCTTCATCTTGGAAATCCGATACTCCCTCCGACGACTCTTGAGCGTCATCTCCGACGGATGATGGCAGAGTGACCAATGGGATCTCTGAAGACTCCGGTAGAGCTCGAAGCGATACGTGAGAGTACAGAGTTCTGTTGGACCACAGGAAGACGCCCAGGTAGTTAACGTGAGCTGTAGCTAGAAGATCGCCAGTGGGAGAGAAGCTGAGCGACGTGCAAGCTGCATCAACCTAGAAGCAGATAATTTAGTTGTAATTTGATGCAAAGTAATTGGTTTATTAATTATCAGAGTTTATAATTAAAACATGGATGATGGATGTAAGCAAATTCTCACTTCGTCATTTCTATCAGCATGGTATTATTTAATATTTATACAATAATAAGAAGTACAATAATTTAAAAAGTTAGAAATAATAAGAATAACAATTAGTAAAAAAGCTGCATACTCCGAACATGTGTACCTTAGTACATACATGACTAACAGAAGACTTAACCTAGGTCAGGATTTCCAACCTTTTGGGGCTCTAAAATGAACAATCTGAATAAATAAACCTTCCAATTGTTGCCCCGCAGGGCGTTTTTCTCGAAATTTTGAATTTTTCGTTTCCATATCTTTATAATAAATTAAAAAGAGTCATTCAAGAACCACTAAGGAGCCTCATGCGGCTCCGGAGCCGCAGGTTGCCGACCTCTGGCCTACGTATAGGTACTTATTTTGTATTATTAGGTACGTACCTGGAAACAATCAACAAGTTGTCCTGAAGGGATATCCCAGGTGCGTATTGTGCAATCCATGGCAGCAGTGATGAGCCATCTGGAATCTGGGCTGAAAGTAGCATCGGTCAGCTGATTGGAATGTCCTTGGAATTTTCTGATAATGGTCCGAGAATCCAAATCGATTACCACAAGGGTAAAATCTTCAAGTGCTACTGCTATGATGGAACTATCGTGGTGAGCGGTGAAGAATGAAACGGGCTCGTCCAATTGCAGCGAGGATAGAGGCTGGGCCTTCGAGGATTTGAAGGGCCAGAACTTGATATGGGCATCACTTCCGCCTGTGATGGTCAACTTGTTCAACCCATCGGTTGTAATACCACGCACAGCTCCGACGTGGGCTGTTGGCTGACCGTAAGTCTCTCTGTGGATGCCAGACTGAATGTTGAACCTATCAACATGTCCAGTACTGTAGCCAATTACCACAAAGTTCCCACACTTTGTTAAGCATATGCTTGTTGCAGTTGCTTGGATTCTATCCTTGTTACGAGGGTCAAATCTATCGGGCAATAGTTTGATATTTCCCATCCGCACTTTGTCATACGACCACGTTGTAACCAATGCAAGACCAGAGTGAGTGGCAGCCACATTGTCCCATTCCTTTTCCCGAGTAGTTTCTGAAGTGAAACTTAGAATTGGTGGCATCCGGAGTGGATCTTCATCTGTTCGTCCCTTCTTTTTGGAAGCTTTTCGATTGTATGAAGCAAGTCCAAGACTTTTGTTGAAAGTTTCAGTCAGTGTAGAAAAGATGCGAAGAGAAGAGTCACCTCCGGAACTTAACAGGTTGTGGCCATTATTGCCATGGAAGCGTACACTAGTGGGTGGAGCTCCGTGGCCCTCACGGTAACGGAGAAGTCGGGCACCGCCATCGGGCATGTCGAAGATCCACATCTTCAGAGTGTTGTCCGGTGACGATGTGACAATGAGGGGTTCGTTAGGCAGACACTTCATTCCACTCACCGACCCATTGTGAGCAGATAGCAGCTGGCTTGCAACCTTTCTCTCTTCTAGATCCCAGAAAACCATGTGCCCTGCAAGACTTCCCGATGCCAAAATTGGGGGGCCATCTGTCCGAAAAGATAAACTCGTAACTAATCCCCAATCCTGTATGAACTCCATTACGGTCTGATCGTACTTGATATTGTGAACAATGATGTGTCCATTAGCCAGACCGATTGCTACAACGTCAATAGCTGGAGCCTGCTCTAGAACTGTTACTGCTGAACCCCATCCATGAAATGTGTAAATGAGTTTGGATGTATGAATATTCCACAACTGTAGTTGTCCTTGGTCACTTCCCAGTAAGATTTTGTTGACATAAGTGCTAGGATGGAGTAGAGTTGTAATCTCGAAAGTCGTGTTGTCAAAAGTTAGTTCAAGATAAAGCTCCTCAGCCTTAATATCCCAAATTTTGAGATTGCTGTCCTCATCCACAGAGAGTAGATGAGGTCCAAATGGTAGCAACAGATGTATAGGTCTGGTGTGTCCAGCGTAGGTATGTTTGAGTTCTGTTCCTCTTCTCCATGCACGTACAACATTATCACTTGCTGTAAATATGTGAAATGTGTCTGCTGATATGCAAGTAATGTCATCTGGATGTACACCGCTCACACTTAAAAGAGTAAATCGAGAACATCCATAAGTGTGGAATGACTTGCCAACACATGTAACAACCAAATTCTCTTTTCTGGACCGAATATAACGAATAACAAGTGGTATATGATTGCTAACGTAACCTAAAGCCCGATTTCGTACATATATTTTACTGGATTGAGCCATGTCAATATAAAATAAGTTAGGTTATGATTGTCCAGGGCTTGATGCAGTCAACGTAAATCTTTGAAAATATATACAAATTATGTTTAATTACATACACATAGGCTATTTACATCCTATAGTAATAGAAGACAGTAGTTTTAAATAAAATTATCCAATTTACTAAACTACACAGATATTCACGTGTTCTCTGTATTCAGCAGTCGCCATATTGTGTGAACAAGTGTGAAGGTGTCTTCGTTTCGTTCGTTCCTTTGCCTCGTTAATTATTCAAAAGTTGGCCAACTTTGATCTTCTGTCATGGCGCCCGGTATGTCAGATTGCGAAAGTCAGCTTTCACAGATTAGTGTCAAAGGTTTGTATAGATAACAAAAAATAACATCCTCACGCTGGATATATTACGTAATTTATCTATGAAGCTGCCGCCTGCAGGGTTTAGATTACATATCACCATAGTGAAGTGACCATAGTGACAGCAATGGTGGTCTTCAGTAAACTTACAAGTATTCCAACCTCTTGTGTGGAATATGTTCATCCATGGACAGATTCATGCTCAGCTGCATCAACGTGCCTTGGGCTCCATGCAGTGCAAGATTCATTCAGGATTTATGCTACTGTTTACATGGTGAGTGACTAATTAATGTTTGAGTACCTACCTACCTCCTAACTTCGTCACTTGTTGATTTGGTAAATAATGTTTAACTTCAAGTAGAGGTGAGTTCTTGAATGATTTTTGACTTGTGCGGTGTCACATCACGCAGAAATGTATTTCACTCTTGCTTGTCACGTGGGTTCTGCATTTCGCTCATTATCACACAGGAAATTAGGTAGGTTATGGACTCGTGCAAGCCCATGTATACTCGCGAATACAACTCACGCACAGTCATTCCCTCTGATAAACAAAATCGTATGCTCTAGGTTTGGGTGAGGTTTTAGTCAGAATCCTCAGATTGTTGATAGGTAGATAGACACAACCCAACTCTTTCTTCACTAAGAACTTTTGAGTCAAATGTAGGTAACTTGTTAAATCTAGGATGATGGCTGGGTGGATACGCAACTCATGACGTCACCCACGTTAACTGAAGCAGTAGGCATTTTACAACAAGTGAAAGCGCCTCGACGGAAATGTCTCGTTTGGGTTTACATCGTCAGGAAATACTGTAGAGATATGTGTGCAGCGTCTTCCTTGTATTTCGAAGCATGGTCAGATAGTAATTTAATTCCAATTATGTTGTGTGGGAAAAAGGTTTCGACAGTTTTAATAATTCGAGGAACAATATGAAAGTATTAAAACCAGAGCGAGCGGACAAAATATCACTTCAGCACATTCTTAACTGCGTCTCACAAAGACACATGCGTCTCACATAGGCAGCGTATTGATGTCTCAGCTACACTATTGTCTTCCTTAAAGATTAACTGATGGGAAGATATATAATTGTGACATTTTATTGAATGATTGGAGGTATTTTCATCTGATACAAAAAGCGCGGTATTCCCTTTGTTTCACACGTTGAAAACAAGATAAGATTCGAATCCCCCCAGCCATCATCCTACCCTGCTGAAAATTCTTGCCAAGATCTTGCAAGATCTTGCAAGATCTTGCTAAGATCTTGTATTAACCAAGATCTTGCCAAGATCTTGCTAAGATCTTATCAAGATCTTGGATTTACCAAGATCTTGACAAGATCTTGGTAAGGTCTTTGCAAGATCTTGTATTAAACAAGATCTTGCTAAGATCTTACCAAGATCTTGGTAATATCTTGATAAGATCTTATCAAGATCTTGACAAGACCTAATCAAGATCTTGCTAAGATCTTACCAAGATCTTGCCAAGATCTTACCAAGATCTTGGTAATATCTTGATAAGATCTTATCAAGATCTTGACAAGACCTAATCAAGATCTTGCCAAGATCTTACCAAGATCTTGGTAAGATCTTGGTAAGATCTTGGTAATATCTTAATAAGATTTTATCAAGATCTTTACAAGACCTAATCAAGATCTTGCCAAGATCTTACCAAGATCTTGCCAAGATCTTGCCAAGATCTTACCAAGATTTTTTCAAGATCTTGCTAAGGCCCTTAGGAAAATTTCCTATAGTATATTTTGAAGTAGGTAGGTATTCCAAAGTATTATGTAATAACGTGTAGTAAACTATAGTATGTGCTATAGTACTTGAAGTACATGCAAAAACTTACTCCATAATACCATAGATTACTGAAGTAAATTCTACAGTATCGGTGGTAAACTAAAGTATAAACTACAGTATTTTTACTACCGCTGAAATAGACTGTTTTTTACTCTGGAGTAAATATACTTGACCTACTGTAGTAATTGTTGATAAATAAATAATAATAATAATTCTAAGTATGTACTATAGTGTTTTTACTACTTGCGATATATACTGCAGTTTTCTATAGTAAAGTTATAGGGAACGTACTTCACTGTAGTAATTCGAAGTATGTAGCTAGAGTACTTTGACTACAGACAGAATAAGTTTGCTATAGTAAGTTCTATAGGTAGTATATATACTTCATTGAAAATCTATAGTATCTCATCTGTAGTAAAGAAAAGTGTAATCTACAGTATGTTTATTGTTTACTATAGCCGATTTATATTGTAGTTTAGTAAATTCTGAAGTATCTTCATTGACTTTTTACTACAGTATTTGTAGTAGTAAGGTATATAAACTACAGAATTTTTACTTCATTGACTTAGAAAATTTGCACCACATCACCTAGTAAAATAAACTATAGTAATTATATTACAGAGCGTGAGCTGATATATTTTATGGGGAAATATCACAGATCAATTTATTTTGTAAATAAATCTTAATATTTATCGTTTCTCCTATTTTATCATGTTAATAACAATATAATGATACACTAAATAATATAAATATGTTCACTTAAATATGAAAACTCAATATGATCACTATTAGCGCAGCTAAGTCTTGTCTGCACCGGTGGCCTACTCGGTAAGACGCTCGACTACGGACCACGAGATCGCAGGTTCAAAACACGGCGGTTCCACGGGATTTTATAATTGAAATGTGTAATCAAACCTTGTCCAATACTTCAGAAGAGGTTTCCCGAATGCAAATGAGTATTCATAAATATAGAAAATTTTATTTTTTTATGAAATTTTAACGTTTTTTTGGCAGCAAAATGTAAAAGATCTTGCTAAGATCTTGCCAAGATCTTGCAAGATCTTGCTAAGATCTTGGCAAGATCTTGCAAGATCTTAGCAAGATCTTAGGAAGATCTTAGCAAGATCTCTTAGCAAGATCTTGCAAGATCTTGCAAGATCTTGCTAAGATCTTGCAAGATCTTGCTAATATCTTGCAAGATCTTGCCAAGATCTTGCAAGATCTTGGCAAGATCTTGCAAGATCTTCCTAAGATCTTGGCAAGATCTTGCAAGATCTTGTTTGCAACATCTTGCTAAGATCTTGGCAAGATCTTAGCAAGATCTTGCTAAGATTTTTCAGCAGGGTAGGTTAAATGTACCTAACTTGGCCATGGACTACCCTCATGCTGGCTTTCCATGCTCCGTTATCTTCCGTCAACGTCCGACACCGTCTGACGAAAACGACCACGTGACCCGCCTCGACCCGTCCCTCGCCGTCCGAGATTTTTGGGGATGGCTCTGATTGGTCGAGGCGGGTCACGTGGTCGTTTTCGTCGGACGGTGTCGGACGTTGACGGAAGATGACGGATCATGGAAAGCCAGCTTCAGACATCTCTTTTCTTATACCCAATATAGTAACTGAACAGGTTTGGCGCAGAGGCGCTCTGAACTTTTATTCCGGAAGTCCGGGGTTCGATTTTCATCCCGCTGCCGTCCTTCCTGACTGGGTTATTTTCGAGGTATTCCCTAAGTCGACAGGCAAATGTTGGGAAGGTACCACGACCACCTCCTTCCAGCCAGCCTTACACACTCTTCACAATCATCATCATAATCATTCATGCATTGCCATTATCCTAGCTGCAGAACAGTGCAACACTACATGACTGAAAAGAACACATTTTTGTGTAAATTTTAAAACACCTAGATGCGGGGGGGGGGGGGGGGGTGTATGCAGCATGTGGCACACCCACATGAGCCAATATTCAGAAGGCAGATAGCCTCGTTAGTGCAGTGACTGCTGTGTGATCGTTGAACATTTGTCTCTGAGAGGCTCAGTTAGTAGAGCTCTGGCTTGGAAAGTTAAAGATCCAGGGTTCAAGCCCAGGTACGGCCAGTTATTTTTAAAAAACACATAGGTACCTATCTTCATTAATATATATCAACCTGACTCTCTGAATTTTTCATAAACCTCAGTTCCTGATGGCCCTAGTGTCAATGCAAGCCTCATGGTGCATGCAACTGTCTAAATCGCTGTTCTATATACATGATGGTAATTAATTACCATCAAATCATGTAATGATTCATCAAATTCATCATAATGAAGTTTTGACGGAACAGGTTGGCTGAGTGGTAACGCTCTGAACTTGTATTCCGGAGGCCCGGGTTCGATTCCCGCAGCCGTCCTTCCTGACTGGGGTTTTTTCGTGGTATTCCCTCAGTCGACAGGCAAATGCTGGGAAGGTACCCTACTAATATGCCACGACCGCCTCCTTCCCACCTTCCATCCTTACCTACTCTTCACCAACATCTCCCAATCATCATCATAATCATTCATCCGTCGCCATTAGCCTCGCTGCAGAACAGTGCGACGTTAAGCCCCAGACAAAAAAAAAAAATGAAGTTAAGTTATTAAATTGTAATTTACATTTTATTTTTGACTTTCAGCTGGCCTTGCTGATGAGAGGCAAGGTTCCAACGCCGAAAGATTTAAAACGCACAGCCCTCGGGATATCACAATCAACTGCATTCTTAACATGTCATGCAGCTACCTTCTCCATGCTTGCATGTTTTCTCAGGTAGCTTCTCATCACCTTCACTTAGTACTAATTAGCCCCATGTTATCTTATTACATTCTTATTCCATACGATAATTCATTTCAGACGAGTGCTTGGAAGCTACAACATATGGACCGTTTCATTTTTACCAGCATTTATATCAAGCTATTTTTCAATTCTTGTGGAGAGACCTTCTAGAAGAGGATTGCTTTCACTCTACGTAACAAATGTGGTAAGAAATAAAATCTCATTATGAAACAACAAATTGACATAGGTACCTACTGCTACTACTAAAGTAACCAACAGTGGTTCTGTGGATTGGAAAAGGCCCCAGTTTTGGGCCAGTTTTTGTACCTCTTGCTAAAGTTATTGATAGCTACTAGTGGATAAAGTTAGCAAGCACCTAATTTTACATTGATTTTATCCTCTAGCTAACACTATCAAGAAGTTGAAGACGTCTGCTAACATTATCAAGAACTTCATCCGGTAGTAACTTTGGCAAGAGGTACAAAACCGGCCCTTATTTTGCCATCCCTTTTTTGACCTCGTGCGCACAATGCCCCATTGTTATACCGAGCTGCCTCTTCGGTTGAGCTCAGTAAGTGATCTTTTTACAAGAAAAATCAATCCACATAGGCGTCACCTGTTGGTCACTTTTTCAGTATGTTAATACTTATTTATTGTAAAAATTCATTGCAATGTTCTTTCTTTATTTGAAGGCTTCAGAAACCTTATTCCGTATGGCTGTTTGGCGAGGCTTGGTGCGACCGATTAAGCACGGTGAAGTGTTCATATTCATGTCTTCGATGGCCGCACTTTTGTGCTTTTATAAAGGACAAGAAACAGGCCATGACTCTATTTATTCCCTTCTAAGGTGTGATGTCTTTTCATATAATATCTATTATTATAATTATTATGTTACATAGGGCAACATCACTTAAAGTTGTGAAATTACTTTATTTTTCAGGTTTGTTGTCGGCCCATACGAGGAAAAGGGGTACATTGAACAAAATGCAGCATCACCGCCCCAAGGTGCGACAAAAAGAGTACGGAGTGGTGATGAAACAGTAGCCAAGAGGTCTAAGGCGACTATGTATCGTCTTGTCAGTACAATTTGTAGTATAATTGAGCACATGAAAGGAAGAATCAAAAGTCTAAGCAAACATCATTTGTGCCTACATCCATCCAGCTGTACGTACTACACTCTCCAGGTAAACACTTAAGTATGGATTCACATTCACTTCAATGCTTGAAATTAGATTTGGAGTTCAGATTCTTTCTCAGCAGCCTTGGCAAAGTGCTCAGATTTTTACATACAAATCCGATGAGTGATGAATGATATTTACCTCTTGGTATACATAGATCTATAGGTACGTTAGGAAAATTGAAGGCTGTAATTTTAAATCTGAATTTAAAAAATCATCTGGAATAGGCCTCTTCACATCTACCTACTAAATATTGGTCATAATTAATCTATGTAATAGTGACAGTGACACTCAATAAAACCTGTGAAATCTTATCATATTATGAAGAGATTTATTTGTGGAGACTTAATCAAAGCCATCTCAATATCTGCTATTGTTTTAATTCGGCCTTGAGTCATGCAATAACCTACAGATATTATGGTGATTATAGTATGAATATGATCCAATACAATACTCTGTTGAATTATTATTATGTAAATGCAACCTTTGAACTTTTTTTTTTATCAATTCAATACATGTTATTGTTCACATGCAATTGGCCCTATAATGAATTCTACATAATTATCAATTGATTATTTCAATATTATTTTGACACGTCAGATGGATTTTTTTCCCATTAGATGAAAGAAGTTGCATACCTAGTATTTGGAGTCGAAGTACTCTTCACAGTTTCTAACTCATGTGGGAACATAAAATAGTCATTGGTGTGCCCTTCCTTTTTCCTTGATTGCTTCATCTTCCCACGCTTGTGGTGTGAACTGATCAACAAGGAAAGAGGAAATGAGTTAATCTATTATCTAAAATCCATTCACCATAAGAATGATGACCTTGAAATATGTCAAGCTAGTAATTTCTCTTAATATTGAATACGATTTTAATAACTGTAAAATATCTATGTTGATATTTATAATAGTTGCTGGATGGCAATTGTTTTAGTTTTTTGGGTGCTTCATTAACGCTATTATTGTACGTTTATTTCCAGGGTGCAAGCAAACTGTTCTCGGTTGGTTACGGACTTCAGGTGTGTCTCCAGCTGCTGCTGCACATCAAACAGATTGTTCGTAATCCACGAGTAGTTAAAAACCAGCTTCTACACAGAGATGCCTTCCGGTTTGGAGCTTTCCTCGGAGGATTTTCTGGGATGTATCGAGTAAGTCGTGTCAAATTTTTAGACGAATTTCTAAGAAGAGGTGGCGGTTAGGGTGTAAGAAACGGCCTGTGCTGTAGGATACTGACAATATATAGAATTACCTACCTATATTCTAAACATACCTAAAATGTTTAAAATGTCTAAACAATAAACATTAAAAAAAAATTAAACTCCGAGAGCTGACCTTGGTTGTTTTAAGTGGTAGACGGGCTGCTCCAAATTAGTTTCTGCTCATTGGCTACTCAATAATTCGTTGGTTTGACATTACAATATAGCTGCAATTCAGACTGTTGGCCATGAGTAAGGTCATTTCCGAGATCGCAGAAGTGCATTTTTCGAGCTAGCTACAGAGGAGTGCATTAATCAAGATGTTTCTTTGATTTCAGATGGTGTCTTGTCTGCTGCGTCGGCTGACAAACAGCGATTCTGTGCTGCATGCTATTCCGGCAGGACTGGCGGCAGGACTGGCGTTTGCTTTCTTTCCATTCAACACCATCGCTCTCTACGTCATGTGGAAGAGTCTTCAGGTTTGTACAAACCATGTCATTCTTAAAGGAATAGTTCAGTTTACCTTCTAGTAAGTCTTAATACATAACCACATTCAATTCTAATTCATAGAAATAGAAAAAAAAATCCATCACTCGTGGATCCCGAGCATTGCGTGTTTTTCTGAAAGGCTGCTAGTCCGAGCTGTGACGTGCTAAGAGGGTAGCTCGCCTGCACAGGTAGACGCGACCAGCTGTCTAGGTGGGGGCGTTCAACGCTGCCGGAGGGGGGAGTATGTGTTATGATTTGATATCTCCCATTCAGTAATTCAATAATCAGTTCAATAATGGTTTTATTATCTATAATAAATATCGTTCAATATTGTAACTGTAAACTTTCCCGTAGTTCGCGATAAGTTTGTCCAAGCGTGTTGATGTGCGATACGAATAGTGTAACCAATACTTATTTTATTTTATGTATGGAAATCATCCGTATAGATATGAACCAAAGTACACCAGAGAAGAAAATCAGGAAATTGCCGAATTAAAATTCGCACAAATCTCGTTTTAAATTGTGCAACCCTTTCTTGTAAAGCAGGGGATAGTCTTTAGGAAACTTATGGCGATATACTTATAGTGATATACCATTGAATTGGAATCACTTTTAACAATTCTACAATTACCATTGTCATTGTCACATGAATAACGTATAAAAACAAATAGGTACATAATATACACGTAACACACACACGCGATATTAAAATCCGAAGAGAAACATGATAATCGGGAATATCACGAATAAAGCTACACAATATGTATATTAGCATATTTCGCGTGTACTATATATCTCTAAACACAAGGCAATAAATAATAATTAAACAAGCCTCCTGCTAACTCTGAAAGATGAAAACTGAACATTTTGTACAAAAAGCAAATATATTTATTATTTACATATTTCTGAGAATAATTAATTTCACCGGTAAACGAGCCTGTGCAGGTAGCGAGTTGCCCTACCCCCAATGAAGTGCGGTTGACTGGTCCCCTCATAAGGTGTCACGAAAGGGTCAGTTTTCTCGCAGTAAAAGTGAGATGGTACGTACGTGAGATCCAACATTTTTCAAAGCACATGTCTATATCAGAAATAGATGAAGAACCCACCCCAGAAAAATTTTAGTAACCCGAACTATTACTTTAAGAACTGCACTAGTAAGTTGGCCAATGTACAAAAAGTTCACTGTCAACATCAATAACAATCTGGAATTGTGTTACCGAAGAGCGCAAAAATAATATATTGATATTTTAACTTTCATTGATTTAGCAATTGAAATAGAAAGTAACCCAATCCTACAGCTTCATAATTTTGAATTTGGGTGGTTCACCTTGTCCAGTTAGGTGGTGTGCATAAAGAATGGCATGCTTGATGGGGGGGGGATATGTTGGGACAATAAATTATGCTAAAACCGATTCTAAATTGATACATTCTGCAGTGAGATCAAATCTATTTAGGAAGATAGAGATAGTTTTGTGACTTCCTCTCATCATTGGCTATAGCTGACACGTGACCTTACTAGGCGCTCCTTTTTCCATCGTGACTGTAAAGCATCAAGGCATTCATCTACACTTAGTGTCCCGTGTTTTATGTAATTCCAATTTTAAAGTGAAGCGAGATGCAGATATACTACTTGCATACTATTTTTGTAAGATGTGTATTGTGGTGAAATATAATCGAGGATTCATAGCCCTGCTAAACCAAATATCTGGTCCTTGTGCAGGTCTATGTATAGTGTAGTACATAAATCTACATCATCTGCACTATCAATCTTAGTAACCTTATCATACAGTCCTATAATCCTTCAAATACCCAATAATGGTTACTTTGCAATTAAATACAAAGATGATGTAGTTATCCCAAGCGTCGGCCATCTTTTGCATGCGATCGATTGCTGAATCACACTTACGTGCTTGTATTGATCTGCTGAGTATATACGAGATGTGGGTCAGTCGACGTATTAATGTATGTTGATCTTATTCTTGTATGCAGATGGTTTACAATAAAGGAGTGGAGATGGGCTATTTACCTGAGCTGCCAGGAGCCACGCTGCTACTCTACTGCCTCTCGACGGCAACTCTCTTCCATGCGGCTCTCCTTGAACCGCAAAACTTGAGACCTTCCTACTGGCGCTTCCTCTTCAACCTCTCTGGCGGCCGGTATGAGTAGACCACAATACTTATCTAATTTTTTTATTGGAGACACCATCAAATCTCCTACCCCCGAGATTGTCCACGTTAAAATTTTGCTTGACGGCTCTATATGAAATAGAGTGTACGATTGAGGGACATAAGAGAGAGTGAGAGAGAGAGATTCCTTTCTATATTTGCTCTGAAATTAATTGCATATTTTTTTCCAGAATTGCTGGCATGGATCGTCATCCATTAGATGCATTTGGATTAGAGACTAGCAAAAACTTGGCAGAAGTTGTCATCAAAACTAAGACACCTTTGATTCCAATGGAAAAGTTTTAATAATGGAATGCTCTTCTTCCGAGGAATTGAAGAAAAAAATTGGGTCGTTGGAGTTGGTGCTACCGTTGCAAGTACACGACTACTAGTTCATTACAGCAATTTACGGAGCTTAGAACGTTGTTGATTCTGCGGTTTTTAAACATTTTATTTTTTTCACATATTTTTTATATCATTATATTATGCACTTAAACCCATTTAGTATACTATACCTAGTATACACACACTTCAAGTACTTTATAAAATCACTTTTTGGTGAATCTGAGCCACATTCAGGTGGTGCCTGACAGTAGCCACAAAACTATGTATATATAACACTATTATTAAACCACACCTTACCTTTTGTATGATTTTATTGTATCAGGCATTTAATACAGATATTGAAAGACTACAGATTCTACAAAATAGAGGCATGAGGATTATTCTGAAATGTAGTAGATATACACCTGTAAATACTATGTTAAAATCTCTAAATTGGCTAAGGATTAAGGATTATGTGTATTTTCAAGGCATGTGTTTTATTTACAAACTTCAAAATGGTCTTCTACCTGCATATTTTACAAACACTGAAAAAGTTGAAAATGTCCATCAGCATTACACGAGAGCGCATAATAATTTTTTTCTAAACCATGTTCATAAACAATCATCGGCCAAATCTTTATTTTATCTTGGGATTCGTTCTTTTAATGCTCTTCCACTTAATGTTAAAAGTGTGAGGAGTCTTAGCATATTTAAAAGCAAACTTTTAGAAATTATAATGACGGAAACATTTATGTTGACATCCTAATTAGATTATTCTATGTTTTTAGTGTGTTAATTCTTTGGTTTGTGTCTTTATTGTGTATCTTTATGTATCTTTGTATTGTACTGATTTGTGAAAGATAGCGCTTGCGCTAAATAAAGAATTATTATTATTATTAAAACTAGTGGAACTTTTTCAAGTGCAAGCTTTAGGTATACTGTTATTGCTTACTGACATGATGCTAATACTCTTTAAGACTTTTTACTTATTTTCCTTGTATAATTAATTGCTTGTCATGTTGCGTACTATTAAATGTTTGATTTGAATATCTAGTTCTGTCAATTTCCACTAGCGAAACTAAAGTTCAAAACTTACAACATTCCATATTCATGCAGTGAAACATGTGGCGTCTTGTTGCCATCCTATAGTTTCTCATAATGTAGTAGGTATTCATTTGCAAATACCGTGTACACATTGGCGCTCAATTAGGTTCATCAGCCCGGCCGTATGTACGAATTTGATACGTTCAAAATGCATTAGTAGTGCCGTGCCAGTCAGTACCACTAAAAACCTTGCGCTTCATGTGATAAATTTGACGTAAAAGAGCCCAAGCTGTACGATATTATAATTTGTATTGTCATTGGCAGCATACTGCTTTCGACAGGCACCAGAAAAATGCTCGTGTATAGGAATGGTTTGCAAAGATTCCAACATCGTTTATATTTTTGTCAACCCAACTCGACACCATGAACACCTTCCAATCATTTCTCAAGGGAAGTTATTATTGCACTTGGCAGGGATGTAAATAAAATAGATATTAGGCTAAATTGCAAAAGGTCAATCTTCGTTACGCTCGTTGCAATTTATTGGGTGCTACATGAAAAAGTAATGTCATGTCTGCCCCATGCTACCAGATTGACAGGAGTACCAAAAATCATTCAAAACAATGATGTATTTAACAATTTCATATGTATGGTGGTATGTATATTTTATGGCATTAGCTTAGATGTAACAGAGTAGTGAGCACTGATCAGCTTCTTTACTTACTTGTGCACAGTATTTGTTGTGAATTAAATGTGTTTCATGTAGGTTACGTTAAACATGGTTAAACTAAGAGTCAGCTGTACTAAAACTAAAAGGTTAACATTGTTGACAATATTTCCTAAATATCGCTATAACTTTTGATACCTACATTCAAGCTATGAGATACAATGTGAAAAATAACTAGGAAAACGCTCAGTGTAACGCGTTGATGAGCGAGCACAGAACATGCAACATCCCCATAGTAACGATGCACGACACGGCACAAGACGATTTTCTCTGCAATTTTTCAGTCTCCATAATACTCTGGATGAATAACAGATCCATTGTGTCGTGAAGTCTTACCTACATACCTTCTCCAGAAATCTCTTGTAACATCCCATTCTAAACTCGTAAAATTACAATTAATACTTGACTGATTAGTGATTGGGCTTACAATATGTAAAATTTAATATTAAGTTGGTCTTGATCACCATACAAAATTTGAACTTAATGTGAACATTTTTATTGTCGACCAATCAGAAGACATTCAGAACTTAAACCAATTAGAGGATTTGGCCTTCGTACTGCATCCGATTTTATGCGCTAGCTCAAAAATGCTTTCATTTTACTGTACATTGTGGATAGCTTGGCTGCTCTACAGGCCTTGCCTTGGAACAGAAGCTTAAAGAAGGCAGGGATGACAATTTAGTATACATTTTTCAAGATTATGGAATAAAATGACCTTAAAATGACAAAACTTTTGAAAATAACGACAGATTAGACTGAAAATTGGCAAAAATACCTAAAATCTTGGTACCAATGACCACGCGAAGTTTCAAGTTGATCGGTCAATCTGTTCTAGTTTAAATTACAAAAATCACCGTAAAAATGGTTTCAAATTTGAACCAATGGGAGGATTTGGCTGAAATTTATTATGATTGGGTAAATTGTTGGTTGAAATGACTTTGCTAAATTTCAAATTGATCGGAACAACCAATCGAAAGATAATTTTTTTTAAATTTGAACCAATCACAGGAGCCCGGTCAAAAACGATCCCAGGGACCTCATAGATTACGTTAGTATGTGTACAAAATTTCAGATCGATTGCTTGAGCGGTTTGACCTGGGCTGTGACCACACAAAAAAAAAAAAAAAAAAAACACAGAGAAAGTGCCATAAGAGTACCGTGGTGACGCTCGCTACGCTCGCTCAATTAGTGTAGCTAATTTTTTAGCCGACCTTAGCAATAAACACAAACACTTCATGGCAATATTTGTGCCCTAACTTGTGGAAAACCTGCAAATTTTATTTTCTTCAGATTTTCCACGAGTTTGGGCACAAATATTACCGTTAAAAGTTAGTGTTTATAAGGTTGGCTAAAAAATTAACTACACTTATTATTTTTCACATATATCTCATAACTTGAATGATTCAAAAGCTGGAGCAATATTTAGGAAATATTATCAATCAGCAATGCACCTTTTAGTACAGCCGACTCTGAAATCTATATTCATTTCATATACAGTGCCGTAATTAGGGATGTGAGAGGTAAGCGACAGCACAGGGCGCTGCCAACCAGTGCCGAAAAGCAACATTTATGTTGTTATATGAAACAATTCTCTGTGTTATTTTACAAACAGAACAATATTTTTTAAGCAAGCAAAATGGTATTAGCTATTTTTTATTTTTTAATGGAATGTTTTAATTTATATCAGTATACTTTACTATAGGTACTATAATACAATTAAGTAGTGGTAATCATTTTTAATTGTAGATTATTGGTTTTCGAAGCAAAGGATGGAACCTATTAAAATGCAATGTTTCCAGTTTCCACTAAAAGTGACGACTTTAGTGCCCCACATTCAATTTTTAAAGTGTTGGAAATCCAAAAAGTGTCCTTGGGGCATTGTATTTCCTATAACCCCTTGCAGCCAGATAGAGTATTTTACTCTGATATCATCTACATTCTACGGTGAGAAGGGGTGGGTTGGGGGGAAGTACTGACTTGCACCAGGCGCCAAAATCCTTGGTTACGGCGCTATTGAAATATCTGCTCCGTCATTCTTTTATTATACCGGGTGGCGCAAAAAAAAGGTCCATATGGGCGAGACACCGCTGTGATAAAACTACTGAACTTACCAAACTGAATATATTTCACATATTTTAAAAAACGTACTGTGGTTTGATGTGTAAGTTTTGAAAACATTACTTTTGTAGGAAAAGTAAAAGAAGAAGTTAAAGCTGTTTGAATTTTGTTTTGTCCAAAAGTAAGTTTTTTAAACATTCACCCATCAAACCTTAGTATGTTTGTTAAAATGTGTGCAATTTTCAGCCCGATATGTGCAGTGTCTCGCCCATTGGACTTTTTTTTGCCCCACCCGGTATACTAGTTTCGCTATATCAAATCTACATAGTACATAGTGGGTACGTAGTTGATAATTTACTGTATGTAATATATTTTAATCAGAAAATTACATAATTTGCATTTATCAGTGACCATGAATAATAGAAATAATAATAGAGATGAATAATGAGTGATAGGATGAATTAACTGTTGTCGGTGAATGATTACGTAGAGGTATAAAGTGGTTACCAACTCATGTGTAATGTCAAGGTCTCAGAGAATGCAATGGGGACGATTACTTGGGTTATTGACTGAAGTCTAATAAATATCCTAAGAGCCAAATTGTGCGAGTAAATTCTAACGTGGACATTGCATTCTGTTTCATGCCTTTTCATTGATTTGATGTAAGAGACAATTAAGTTCTTGCTAATAATCCGAATAACTTGATATATGTAGGTACTTCATTGATAAATTAGGACAAATTTTTCATCTTAATGGCATTTCAAACTTACGCCCTCGTTCGAGCACAGAAATACTTTCAAGATTTTCATTGTCATACTAAGTAGTCATATTCAGGAGCTGTTTCCAAGACCACGCAATTGATGTACGTGAATCTCGTAAACTACTTCTGAATGTGACTATCCATTCCGTCCATATAATTAGCCCCTAATTTGTGGTGTTGTGCTGACATTTGCAAGTGCCCTATGGTTCTTTGCAGCATAGGTAAATACTTTCAAGGATGTTGTTAAATCTTTTTTACAATGATCAGACTTCGAAAAATAAAGCATAGGACACATTATCGACATCGTTATTACCATTAGTTTTCAGTTTCACATTGTTACCAATGATAGGAAAATAATTGGTCACTTTCAATCTAAATAATATCTTGTGCATATGATTTTATCAAGATTCAAGACGATACATCATTTAGAGTTTATAAACAATTAACAAACAGCCTCATGCTCAAAAGAACTTACAGATTTATCGACGCAAGTGCCCAGAGTCTACTGGATTCGGTCCATAAGATTATTAGCTCACGGTCTTGTGGTGTTGAGGACTGACATCCGCAAATATCTACTTGCGGACGCAACTTCTTTTGAGCATGAGGCTGTAAGAGGCTAGGTCTGATAAGTGATAATTACTAATAATTTATAAGATGGCATTTATTAATCAATATTTTATATTTCAAGTTTAGTTCTTTACAACACTGAAAGACAATGCATTATTTTGGAATGATTACGTACTATTGTGAAATTAAATGACGATTCAGTAGAGACTTGATTTTACTTAGATAGTACACACAACTTCCAATGTATTAATCGTATTATGTATTTAGATTTGCAGTAGGTGTACAAGAATGTGCATGATCATTTTGGTAATTATGGTAATACTTAGTGCATTTGTGATTTGTTGCTATGTTTTTAACGTGCATATTGGAATTATTGAATACATTAAAGTTGTTATTGATGAAACCAGTGTTTAATTGTGATCAGTTACACATGATGATCAATCCCAGAAAATCCAACTGTTTCGAAAGCATTTTTAACCAAAGATGAAATAGAAAGCTTTTGCTTTTTAGAGCGCTTACTTTGTTCAATTTCCTCCCAATTGATCTTCTTAGACAGAGATTGAAGTTCCACTTCCAAATTATCGTGAGGTTGAATTGGTTGCGAGGACGTCCACGATATGTCTCCAGCGACGGTGAAGTCAATAGTAACCATGTCTCGTTGCCACGGCAATACTCCAATGGGACAGTTTTTCCATTCAAGGAAAGCTGGAAAAAATAATATTTTGAGTTTTGACTCATAAACACTGTTAACAAATAACAATGCACCCAAGTCCTCGTGCTTAGAAAAAATAAAAGTGCAGCACTGAAAAAGTGAAAAATGATGGAGCAAAGTTCATAAAAACATTAATTTTTTTGAATGGCCTCAACCTTAACCTTGGTGATTTGATGAGAACCATCCAACGAATTCTCTAGCCATTGCGTAATTCATGGCTTTTGTTAACACGTAAACGTTCTCTATTTGTTTATCTCAAGAAAATCATACCTTTACTCTGAACCCAGCCATCCTCACTCTCTTCAACGACAGAACTCTCATTAGTTTTGAAATCCTCTTCGACAGTCATCTCATCAGCTTCCAAAGCAATTGGATAACAATTGCCATTAACACTGATTTTCTTTAGGAGCATTTCCACCGTGTACACCTCATGCTCATTTTTTAATTCAGTGGTATTCGTCAAGTTTTCTTCAGTATAGATTTTTACCAAATTATAAAGGTTACTTTTTATCTCATTGGTCAATCGTGGTTCTACTAGCTCCAGAAGACTGTTGAAACAAAACAAAAATTACATCAAACAGGTGAAACATCACAATATTATACTCACAGAATCTAATACATTTATTTTATGAAGTCTACAAACGCACACAATCTGGGATAATAAGTATGAGTACCCAGGGACGGCACCAGGAATTTTTGCTAGAGTGGGCAGTGAGCTGAGCAGGCGAAAAATTATTTAGGGTGGGCACATAATTTTTCAGCCATGCCCGCAGGACGTTTTTCGGATTTTTAATTCAATGAAAACTAATTTGGGACGCTGAAAATACTACTTTTGGGGTAAAATATCATATGATTGGAATATCATATAAAATAGGGATTGTAAAGTTACAAAACAAAGGCTTGATCTATAAATACAGCCTATAACTTGAATGCGGTGTAATTTTAGAAAATTATTCTATCTTGTGTTGTTTGATTAGGTACTAATTTAATTAAATTATATCCAAAAATTTAAATTGAAATACAATAATATAAGTATCTTTGATTATTTTTGGGTGACAATTTTGGGTAGGCGCACGCCTAACTGCGCCCACCCCCGGCGTCGTCCCCGATTACCATCGGTACTACTCTTTCCTAGCAGAAGATAAAAACCTGCACAGATTGATAGGTACTTGAGCATAGTTACCTTGTAATGTATATGTGCATCGAAGTGCTGGGCTTGAGCATTTTTTGTTGCACAAAGTCACTGCTTACAACTGGCAAGTGCTGCTGGCTCAGGGTCATGATATTGCCTAATTCTGGGTGCATGCGATCGAATATGACATTACAGTTCTTCATTGCTTTCTTTCCCTTCTTTTTCAAAACATCCTCATCGCTATTAGGTTGAGTGTACTGTTCTCTAAACTTGGTTAATTTTCGAACTTTAGCAATGGCAATGCAAAGTTCCTTCACCCAGAGTGCTGCCGTGTGTTTTCTGTGACTGACTTCCTCCTTATTGCTTGTAAGATCAATTAACTTCTGCAGTAAGATCGTCAGAATGTTCAGTTTTTGGAGAGCCAATATCATCTCTTGCCAGAGATGAATTAGTCGTATTGGAAGAGATCTGCCTCTTTCTTCATCTTCTGTAAGCATGAGAAAAGAGATTTTCTTATTCAATTTTTTATTTTTTGGTTTTCAATTTTGTTTCTAGAAACGCCCATTTACCCGACAAAGTTTAGTGATGATTGACTAAATGACGCACTGTATTCGACACTAAAAGTATCAATAGATGGCGCTGCGGTCACTGTGAATATTTTCAAGATGGCGGGAGTAAAGCGGACTCTGTTCACGTCCAACATGGTTTCTTATGGCAAAACATGGTTCAAAAACACGCAATTAACAGGTTATTCAGACAATTGAAGTCCTTTTTAACCTGATACTATGTAAACTTATGAATGCATGTACATACAGTAACTATTCATTTCCGTTGATGGATAATAGATAATTTTTAAATAAAACTTAAAATTGTCAGTAATAATACTTCTAGAGTGACATGATTGGTTGGTCGATGGGCGGAGCTAGCTTCTTATTGGCTGACGCATTTCATGTTTGCATCATTCTGAGACTGCAATTTGAACTCGGAGAAAAATTCTGAGGTGACAGATCGAAAAATCATAATCTTTTCTATAACTGTAATTATTTTTAAGTTTCTATGTTTATTAGTGCCTGATGTAGAGGTGTCTAAACTTAGCATGTTGCTTATGAGAAATGTATTCTGTCCTCAAACCTCTAGTGCCACTTTCTGCCGTCAGAGCGCACATTGCAACTTTTAGTGTCGAATACATTCATTTTTTTAAATTGAATACCAGATAGGTATATTAAAAGTTTGTGAAAAGTTCATGGCAATTTTGATTATTCAACTACAGTACATAAGTAATTGACTATGTTACATTATGATTAAATATCACTACGATGGTCCAGTACAATACTGAAACATCTCCAAAATCATACCTAGTTTTGAGATAAATCGAATATAAGATTTCAATAAGATGTCTCAGTACAGAACTGGAGAATGTTATAGAGATACTGTATCAGCAATCTCGTGGAGGCAAATGAAACTAAAAGATATCTCAGTACAGGACTGGATAGAGCTTGAAATTCTGAATCCAATGATATATAATTTCATTTTTCCATTTTTTTGAGATGTCTCAGTATTGTACTGGACCATCGAACAATAGGGCACTAACAGGGCTTTATATTCTAATTTGGCTATATTCGGTTAAGGTTTAATATTCAGGCTGTAAGCTCGTGCTCGAAGAGTCGAAAGAATTTGTCAGCTTACAAAATATTCACTAGGTAACATATTATATTTTAATATTAACACAATGAAATATTTATTTCACTTCCACCTGCAAGTAGATGTGATAAAAATCCAATGGCAAGGTCCTTGTAAAACTCACGCCAATATTAACTTTGACTTACCCAAATACAGTGCTGAAAGGACATTGTTGTCAGGTATGAACGTTTCACTTTCCAGTATTCCTAATACAAGTTGCTCATTGTTGATTGATTTGCAGTTTGTCGATAGAAATATTTTGAAGTGATTCATTATCTGGTCGAGAAGCTCCAGAGTTGTCCATTTATTAATCACAATCTGGTTCGATTCATTGCCATTTAGAGTGCTATTTAGTGGCAGTAATTGGTATCCCTTCTCAAGATTACTTTCTATCAACTTTTTGAGTTTTAACCTTTAAGACAGATTAAACAATTCATTATGTGTAGGAAAAAAATACAGGATTCATTAGTACAAACTAGGTACTGCAAAGTAAATTAGTCGAGTAGGTATGTGGAGATAGTTACTTGAGTCGATGATCTGGTATGCTAACAACGGTTGCATGATCCGACTGCTCGTAAAGTTTGAGTGCGAGCCATAGTTCCATATATTCGATTGCGGTGTTGCCCAATTTTCCACTGATTCGGTCATCTACGTCCGTTATAAAATTTTCTGTTAATTCTGCCTCACCTTTCCAATAGTTCTCCTGTGTGGTAATAAAAACAACACTGAAGTGAAGACTCCCTCAGATATTATGAGGTAGGTACCTAGAGATAGAAAGAATAGGTACAATAGCCTCACATGAATCCAGATGAGTGCGAATTGCATAGCTTCTCGTAACACCGTGAGCGGCGGCAAGCTGAGACCATGGGCAACATCGTGGCGAATGGTAACCACCCAATCAGGAATGTGCAATTTCTTTGCCATTTTGTACATTGTTTCTGAACCATCTTGAGCTACTATTGAAATTTGGTTCAAGAATCTGAAATATGTAATATCTATCTGGTAATGAGAATGCAATGTACAATGGTAGGTACTTAGTGGTGTTGTAGGTAGTAGGTAGTTTTATACATAATTTTATTGTATGCTATTCCAGTCTCCTTTCAGGGATGGGTGCGTATAATACATTACGTAAAAAAACGTATTATACGTACGTATAATACCGTATAATACGTACGTATTATACATGGAGGTTTTATACATTTTATACGTATTATACGTAAAAAAGCTTATTTGATCAGCAATGAGAAATAAATTACTCCGTAATGTAGTGGAGTACTACCTAGGTAGGTAGGTACACTGCACATTTTTGGTGTACTAGATACTCATGTCTTGCCTACGTACAATACAATTTAAATAAGCGAATGAGCGGAAGTTTATGGCGGCCACCAAAAAGACCGGACATTGTACCTTACTTGCACCCTGGTTAGCTTTAACAATGCTCTGCCTTGAGAGCAGTTTTTGGCGGAATATTCAAACAACTTTAAAAGATTATAATAATGAATAATGAGTTTGGCAATAATATCGGTCAGGCTGCAAACACACGGGGAGTTTTTTTTTTCATACCCAGATGCGGCAAGGAAAAACCCGCGACATTCTTCTTGGTCGAACACACGTGGCATGAAAAACCACGCAATGTTTTTCGTTTGACGCGTCTGGCCGGCATGGAAAAAAAACGCCGCGTGTGTTTGCAGCCGAATTGGCTGATAAAATGTGCAAAATAACTTATACAAAATAATGATAACATTTAGATTCATGAATGTACAGGCTATGCATAGTAATCGTTTATGCTACATCTTCCAAAGAGGATGCAAATAAAGATCTATCAAAATCTTTTGGATAGGTACTTCTTGATCATTTACGCATATCTATGACATCTTTGGCAGTAAACAAGTCTGCCTAAATTGACATGGAAATAATATGATTGTAATCCATGAAATGCATTTCAAAATATGATGGTGTCATAATTTGAAAATACGTTTAATTTTGAAGTTTAGAGGTTTTATACGTATATTATACGTTTTTTACGTATAATACGTAGTTTTATACACGTCAAATGTTCCATTTCTATTCTTCACAATCATCTGTATAATAGTGTAGCTTACCCTGCTGAAAATTCTTGCCAAGATCTTGCAAGATCTTGCAAGATCTTGCTAAGATCTTGTATTAACCAAGATCTTGCCAAGATCTTGCTAAGATCTTATCAAGATCTTGGATTTACCAAGATCTTGACAAGATCTTGGTAAGGTCTTTGCAAGATCTTGTATTAAACCAGATCTTGCTAAGATCTTACCAAGATCTTGGTAATATCTTGATAAGATCTTATCAAGATCTTGACAAGACCTAATCAAGATCTTGCTAAGATCTTACCAAGATCTTGCCAAGATCTTACCAAGATCTTGGTAATATCTTGATAAGATCTTATCAAGATCTTGACAAGACCTAATCAAGATCTTGCCAAAATCTTACCAAGATCTTGGTAAGATCTTGATAAGATCTTGGTAATATCTTAATAAGATTTTATCAAGATCTTGACAAGACCTAATCAAGATCTTGCCAAGATCTTGCCAAGATCTTACCAAGATTTTTTCAAGATCTTGCTAAGGCCCTTAGGAAAATTTCCTATAGTATATTTTGAAGTAGGTATTCCAAAGTATTATGTAATAACGTGTAGTAAACTATAGTATGTGCTATAGTACTTGAAGTACATGCAAAAACTTACTACATAATACCATAGATTACTGAAGTAAATTCTACAGTATCGGTGGTAAACTAAAGTATAAACTACAGTATTTTTACTACCGCTGAAATAGACTGTTTTTTACTCTGGAGTAAATATACTTGACCTACTGTAGTAATTGTTGATAAATAAATAATAATAATAATTCTAAGTATGTACTATAGTGTTTTTACTACTTGCGATATATACTGCAGTTTTCTATAGTAAAGTTATAGGGAACGTACTTCACTGTAGTAATTCGAAGTATGTAGCTAGAGTACTTTGACTACAGACAGAATAAGTTTGCTATAGTAAGTTCTATAGGTAGTATATATACTTCATTGAAAATCTATAGTATCTCATCTGTAGTAAAGAAAAGTGTAATCTACAGTATGTTTACTATAGCCGATTTATATTGTAGTTTAGTAAATTCTGAAGTATCTTCATTGACTTTTTACTACAGTATTTGTAGTAGTAAGGTATATAAACTACAGAATTTTTACTTCATTGACTTAAAAAATTTGCACCACATCACCTAGTAAAATAAACTATAGTAATTATACTACAGAGCGTGAGCTGATATATTTTATGGGGAAATATCACAGATCAATTTACTTTATAAATCAATCTTAATATTTATCGTTTCTCCTATTTTATCATGTTAATAACAATATAATGATCCACTAAATAATATAAATATGTTCACTTAAATATGAAAACTCAATATGATCACTATTAGCGCAGCTAAGTCTTGTCTGCACCGGTGGCCTACTCGGTAAGACGCTCGACTTCGGACCACGAGATCGCAGGTTCAAAACACGGCGGTTCCACGGGATTTTATAATTGAAATGTGTAATCAAACCTTGTCCAATACTTCAGAAGAGGTTTCCCGAATGCAAATGAGTATTCATAAATATAGAAAATTTTATTTTTTTATGAAATTTTAACGTTTTTTTTGGCAGCAAAATGTACAAGATCTTGCTAAGATCTTGTAATAAATAATAAATAACAATTTCATTTAAATTAATTAAAATTACTTACTATTTGTATACAATGTGAATAAATTAATAAATGCAAATCTCAAAAATCTGGATATCTGGATACCTACCCTGCTGAAAAATCTTAGCAAGATCTTGCTAAGATCTTGCCAAGATCTTAGCAAGATATTGTAAACAAGATCTTGCAAGATCTTGCTAAGATTTTTCAGCAGGGTAGGTATCCAGATATCCAGATTTTTGAGATTTGCATTTATTAATTTATTCACATTGTATACAAATAGTAAGTAATTTTAATTAATTTAAATGAAATTGTTATTTATTATTTATTACAAGATCTTAGCAAGATCTTGTACATTTTGCTGCCAAAAAAACGTTAAAATTTCATAAAAAAATAAAATTTTCTATAATTTCATTTAAATTAATTAAAATTACTTACTATTTGTATACAATGTGAATAAATTAATAAATGCAAATCTCAAAAATCTGGATATCTGGATACCTACCCTGCTGAAAAATCTTAGCAAGATCTTGCTAAGATCTTGGCAAGATCTTGCAAGATCTTGTTTACAATATCTTGCTAAGATCTTGGCAAGATCTTAGCAAGATCTTGCTAAGATTTTTCAGCAGGGTAGGTATATCCAGATATCCAGATTTTTGAGATTTGCATTTATTAATTTATTCACATTGTATACAAATAGTAAGTAATTTTAATTAATTTAAATGAAATTGTTATTTATTATTGATTAGTAAGCTGGATTTTATAGTCAACCATGATAAACAGCAGAGAAGTCAATAAATTGATTTTCTCTCCTGCTTATTTAAAGTGATTGCCAATTTGGTTTTGAAATGTGATCTAGAACCAACTTATTAAATTATTTCTTACTCTTTCAAGAATAAGGGTTCATTATGTTGATTTTTCCCAGTAGGTAGCTAATAGAACATCACATCATTTACCTACAACATACCTCATAATTGCAGTGCTGAATGCGAGTCGCAAATCATGCTCTCGATAAGGTGGAAGAACACCACTCTCAACTTGAGGCCGCAATTCACGATCTTGAAGCCATACATGGACCAAGCTGAGAGTACATTCGACGCCAGCAGGCAATGATGGTATTCTAATGTGCGAACACAGAACATGAATTAGACTAGGAATCGGCAACCAGGCACCCAGACGTGAGTTACAGGTGGCGGCACACTATTACTTTTTAGCAAAACACAGTGACAGTCACATTTTGAATTGTCTGCACATTGAAAATTAGGTGGGATTGTCAATTGGTGAATGGAGTGCAATGGAGCACATACATTGTTGGTAAAGTAAATAAGTTTGTTCTTTAAATCAAGCTCAGCACGATGTTGTAAGACATTACTGCCACATGGCAGTAGGTACAGACATCAGATTGCACCATCAGAAAGTGCTTTTAGCTTGTTTCAGAAGGCCTAGCACAAGTGCCGTTATATACACATAATGGCAAAGGAAGAGCCCGTAATTTTTGCCCACTACTAATTGACCTTCTCAACTTAACATTCCAGTCCCATCTTTTCTTCCGTCCATGGTAGGTCTATTCATAGCTTGCACTAACTTCTTTTGTTTTATATCAGCAATGCTAAATTATTGACATGTCCACCCATTACGTTGGCACGTTGACGGGTCAGATTTATAACTTTATTGAGGCAAACCGATTTATTTTTGTAATGTGAGTGCTTTCTCTTCGTACTAAAGTAATCTCCGGAGCCTATACAATTTCCCAGGTACTCATTAACTATAAAATATCGTCAAAAAAGCAGAGAATCACAGCTATTCTGCGTGCCATTAAGATGGCGACGGCAACAATGAGATGACATCACATGCAACCTATGAATTGTGAATCATCTTCTACAGCTAATTTCAATCATGTTAGTAGCAGTAGGTCGGTAGCCTGCGAATGTACCTTAGTGGGTATTTAGGTAGCATCGTGACAGTAGGTAGGTAGGTAGTACCATACGTACCTAGTTTTCCACATCAGCATCTTCTCATAGCCTTTTTTAACCAACAAAGGCTCACCAGAATACACCTGCTTATACACCTCTTCCCATTCACCCCTGAAAAATACAAGAAGATGAGCACAAGAAAATACTACAATCAATCCTTAAAACAAGCATGATAAAGTTAGGTTATGGTCCTTCGTGAAATCGTGCTTCAAATGATTGTTAAATTTAAATAAATATTATATCTATGTAAATATGAAAACACATACATTGAAAACCATGGTACCATAGACCGTTTACTACTCTTTAAAACGTAAGCCATCAGAATCCTCTTCTTTTACTTGATCTTCTTGTAGGTAAGTTCTTTCTCTTCCAGAAGATGTACCTAACCTAACCTCCACTGGTGCAGTGTGCAGGCAGGGTTGCCAGATCGGATAAATGGACAAGAAGGCAAGTGGCGCTCAAGCGTCGGAAGCACTGGCCGAAGTCGCCACAAATCCTCCGTTTTAATCCCCTTATGATATTTTTTAGTAACAAGGTAACTTTTGGTAATTGGCTATTTACTTTTCATTCTCAGAAAATGTATAAGTATAATGAAGTTACATTTTTACAGGAACTTAACTTAATTTTCGTTACTTTTGAAATAATTTGACAAATATATATTATTTGACATAACCAGGTTTGGCTCAGAGGTCAGGGGCCCTGAACTTGTATTGCGGAGGTCCGGGGTTTGATTTCCTGACTATTTTTGTGGTATTCGCTCAGTCGACAGACAAATGTTGGGAAGGTACTAATAGGCCATGACCGCCTCCTTCCCACATATCCTCCTTACCTACTCTTCATCATCTCCCAATCATCATCATAATCATTTATCAGTCGCCACTCCACTAGCCTAGCTGCCGAACAGTGCGACTAAAAAAAAACATATTATTTTGATGGATGTTTTTTTCTTCTTTCGATGGATTTTTTTTGTTGGTTTTCAAACTCTCTATTTTGAAAGAAAATCCAAAACTCTGTACAACAAATCACAGGAAATGAAATGCAGGCAGCCTTAGGTACCTGAATGCAGGTACCCTTTCTTCATTAGCTGTTATTAGCAGGCAGTGATGATTGCAGGCACCCAGGGGGGGGGGGGGGATTTGGACCTATCAGTGCCTTCCCCCCCCCCCCCCCCCCCCTGGAGAGTAATAAAATGAAACAAAATTATAAAACGTAATGACACTTTTTAAATATTAAACATGGGCGTTCGCAGTATTTCTGCCAGGGTGGGAGGGGGGGGGGGGGGGGGGGCAAGCCTAGGAAAACAATTTTCTGCAGCTCACTTGCAGGTGCCTGCAATCAGTGATCATCAGACCAAGTGCAAGTTTCATTTTATTTTAAGAGTTCAGCCCTCGGAGTTAGATCAAGTGTTTTTTTGTTTCTCAAAGTTGAACAGAACTTTCATTTTATTGGTAACTTTACTCAGTTACTTTTCAAATCAAGTAACGTATACCAAGTCCTTTAAAGATCAATTAACAGAGTATCTATTTCCGTTTTACAAGTAACTTACCCAAATCTACCGTTTCACAACTTTTCATAAGTAAGCCAGGAAAGCAAAAAGCTCATTTTTACAAATGCAAGTCAGCCGCGAGCGGTTTTTGGACTTGTGATTGGATAATCAAGGAGCGAGTGACTCCACTTGAAACTTATGGCTCTAATCTTTTTATTTGTTGATCTGTTTATTTTGCGTTACATTTTTAACGAAGTAACGGATCTGGCCAATTTTTTCACATAAGATTCATTACAATCCAGTGCAGAAGGCTAATGATTCCCAGCAAAATCGGTCTATTAATTTCATCGGAAACTTAGATTTGTAGTCTGTACTTAGCTTTGCAAAATTCAAGAAACTCAACTATGTGTGCCAATAAACCTGGAATCGTTTGACCGATCATCATCAAATTTTGCATGGTCATTGGTACCAGCATTATAAGAAGTGTTTTTTTGACAAATCTGTAATGAACTTCAAGAGTAATTAGACATTTTACTGACATTTTTACCCCATAAAAAACACTCCGTGTTAAAATACCAGCCAAGTCTCTTCAACTATAAAAAAATAGAAAAAATTCAGCACTGAAAAGTTGTGATATCAAAAAATGGGCCAAGTCAAAAAATGATTTTAAAAACCGAAATATACTCGGCGCATCGTGTATAAATTATATAGACGAATGCCAAAAATCAAATGACCTAAATATAAATAATATACCTAAATGCCCTTAAAAAGACGATGCGCCAAGTATATTTCGGTTTTTAAAATCATGTTTTGACTTGGCCCATTTTTTGATAGGTATCACAACTTTTCAGTGCTAAATTTTTTAGATTTCTTCTATTTTTTATAGTTGAAGAGACTTGGTTGGTATTTTAACACGGAGTGTAAAAGTCTTTAATCAGTATTTAAGCATACACATTTACTTCGAGGCCATTCAAGAAATGTGATTGGCGAGAGGAGTGGAAGACACATGAAAGCTAGTACACTTAAAAAGGCTCAATTTATTAGAATATTAATGTGTTGTATTTATAGTCCCGGTTTTAATGCTAAATCAGTATTTAAGCATACACAGTTACTTCGAGGCCATTCAAGAAATGTGATTGGCGAGAGGAGTGGAAGAAACATGAAAGCTAGTACACATAACAAGGATCCATTTATTAGAATATTAATGTGTTGTATTTATAGTCCCGATTTTCAATGCTAAATCAGTATTTAAGCATACTTATTTACTTCGAGGTCAGTCAAGGAATGTAATTGGTTGTTGCATTGCCATGCTCATCGAGTTCCTATCAGCTCCCACCATGCCCATTAGCCGTTTGCAAGATATAACACCACTTCCGGTTTAAAAAATGGCGGCTGAAAGCACTTACACATTGTATTAATTTGTATATAAATACTAATATTCCATTATAAGCCTTCTGAATAGGTATGTATAGGCTTTTATATAGAGGGGAAGTGAATTTAGGCAGATTTCGCAAAACTATGACGTCATTTCCGGTTTCAGTAATTAGAAAACTTTAGTTTCACTATAGGCAGCGTGTTTAGACAACAGATGGCACTGCAAAAGTACATTCAGAGCCACCTAAGCTGTGGGAAGGAAGCTTACCTTTTGGCAAGGCGTCCAGGTCGCTGCAGTTATATGTTATGTTGCTGCACATATTACGCATTATCAATTCTTAAAATTTACACAAGCTTATCTAATGTTTATTCGCCTACAAAATATTAACAACAAAGTGTTCACAATTTAACTGAATCTGATCACAATATTAATTTGCGCGACTAAGTTCTGATTCCGAAATATTTTGAGTACATTTGTTGACATCTGATCGGTTGCTAGGTCACGGCCAATGAGAAATGAAACAGTTGACGATCATTCCCACAAATGTTGCTAATTTCTCTCACTCGTGGCGAACACTCGGTGCCTATAGTTATTTCATATAGAGGGCCGTCCGAATCGATTGGCGCAAATTTCGTTCCGATCGGTCCAGCCGTTCTTGAGGTATGACGTTACTTCCGGTTTCAAAATGGCGGCACAAAAAAATCGTAAGGGCAAGGTATCTACAGGAAGATAACCTGGATACGTGGTAAAAATTTAAGATCAATCGACCCAGCCGTTTAGGCTGTGGCGGAGACCGCGGAATTTATTGGAAGATGAGAAATCTGAAGAAAGCCGTACAATTTCACGGTTTTCACGGTCCGCGAGCTTGCAAACGGCATAACGTATTGTTCCCAAATTTGGTATATGTGGTGGGGTGGGCCATAGCTCGAAATTAATATATTTCGCAACAATATGAGATTTCCTAATTTTGAGATCCAGTAGGCCGAAAATGCCACTTTGATGCTTACAGTAAAAGTGGGTTGCTCCAGCCTTTAGGTTTGAACGGTGTTGTGTGAGAGTGTGCGCGCCGTACGACTTGGCTGGCGTGGAGCGACCGCTCCACTAGATCAAAATGTACCTATCAAAACATTCAATTTTTATCACTGCCTCTTTGATCAGCTCTGATGAAGTAAGATTAGGTCCACTAAATCTTTTAGTTTATATTTAGTGGCCTTGAGTAATATTATCTTCAAAAGGGTTCTCAATGTCTGTAGATGAACATGTACGAATGCTCGCTTATCAACGCGTTAAACTGAGCGTTTTCCTAGTATAACAAACCCCATAAAAAACACTCCGTGTAAAAATACCAGCCAAGTCTCTTCAACTATAAAAAAAATAGAAGAAATCTAAAAATTCAGCACTGAAAAGTAGTGATATCAAAAAATGAGCCAAGTCAAAACTTAATTTTAAAAACCAAAATATACTTGGCGCATCGTGTATATAAATAGTATAGAAGCATATGCCAAAAATCAAATGTACCTAAATATATATAATATACCTATAATGCCCTTAAAAACGATGCGCCAAGTATATTTTGGTTTTTAAAATTAAGTTTTGACTTGGCTCATTTTTTGATATCACTACTTTTCAGTGCTGAATTTTTAGATTTCTTATATTTTTTTTATAGTTGAAGAGACTTGGCTGGTATTTTTACACGGAGTGTTTTTTTATGGGGATATCACTTATTTTTTTAGTTTATTTACACAACTTGTAACACACATCGGAGCAACAATGACTAAATACTTTTAAAAAATACGCCATTTCCGAATTGGTTAATACGAAAAATTGTGTTTGGTGCTCAATATACCTAAGCTTAAAGTAATATTCCATGAAGAATTGCGAAAGCTTCGTTCCAATCAGTCCAGCCGTTTTCGAGATATGGTATCACTTCCGGTTTTCAAAATGGCGACTGAAATAACTGCCACCTAGAATTTATTTCTATAAATGTTATGTATCATTATAAGCCTTCTGAATATGTGGTTATTGTAGTAAGAGGTCATTAAAATCTAGTTCTTCATTTTCATGACGTCATTTCCGGTTTTGGTAATAGAACATCTCTACTTTAACTATTGATATTCCATATAGACGACCGTCTGAATCATTTGGCGCTAGTTTCATTCCGATCGGTTGAGCCGTTTTCGAGATATGACGTCACTTCCGGTTTCAAAATGGCGACTACCGGATGATTTTATAAAAAGGCACCTCAGACGCCAAAAGTGCACATGTGGTAAAAATTTCAGATCGATCGGCTAAGCCGTTTAGGCTGTGGCGGTGATAGCGGTGTTTCCTGATATCATCATCAGATAGGTTTTAAAAGGGGTGTAATTTCACTGTTTTCACGGCCTTCTAGCACGCAAATGGCATAACCTATTGTTCCCAAATTTAGTATATGGAGTGGGGTGGGCCATAGCTCGAAATTAAGATATTTCACAACAATGTGAGATTTTCCAATTTTATGATCCAGTAGGCCGAAAATGCCATGTTGTTGCTTACAGTAAAAGTGGTTGGTCTGCTCCTCAGTTTATTAGGCATTTACGGTATGTTGAGTGAGTGTGAGTGTACGGTACGACTTGGCTGGGTGGAGCGACCGCTCCACTAGATACTCTTTCCGCTTTCAGCTTTCCGCGCTTATGTGACGCCGCTGTCATTCACATTTTACGATGCAACTTTTATAGTTTTTACTTTTGTCTTTTAGTACGAAATGGGTGGTATAATTTATTTGCAGTACATCTAAGGGCGACAATAACCTTCGGCCCATTAATCATGTGCCGAAAGCTGAAAGTAAATTACTAGGAAAACGCTCGGTGTAACTCGTTGATGAGCGAGTACTCGTAACCGCAACATCTCGAACCCACATTTTGTAACGCACAATACAATAACATCCATATTGAATTGAAATATAATACACTCGGACAACATAATATAAAAGAACCTGTTTTTTCATTGAAACTGAGATTATCAATTTTGTAAAATTTGTAATTTGTAAAATAAGAGAAAATGGTATAGTTTTAATAGGTAGGTACACTCAAACCAATAAAAATTGGTACTCGAAAAGAAAAGGATTGGCTGCTGGTAAGGTTACTTGACAATCAATCCTTGTTATTATCAATGAAATCATAGCTCACCTACTAGAGGCAGATAATGTTTTAACACAACCTTCATGGGATGATGCCATCAAACCTTAATCAGCCAATCCTTTTCTTTTCGATTACCGATTTTTACTGGTTTGAGTGTACCTATGCAAAATTTGAAGTTGATCTAACCATTTTGATTTTTGATCAATCAGAAGATATTTTTTAAAATTTTAATTTAACCGATGGGAAGATTTGTCTGAAATGTATATCCCTAAAACTATACGACGACCTTCAAAAATGTGAAAAATTTCGATTTGATAGGTCAAACGGTGTGAGCTACATGCCATTTTCACTTATCAACCAAGAGGTCAGAGGGCAGCGCTCAAAAACAATCTCAAACTGAGTTAGAATGATATTAGTATGTGTGCAAAATTTAGTGTCAACATGTGCTGAATGGAGACGCTCGCTATACGCTCAACACCCAGACAAGACAGCCCTGCAGTCAGACCAGATGCTGTCATTCATTTGCTGTGTTACTTAATCAGCGCTGTAGCGACATTTTCTTGCATCCAAGTGTTCATTAGGCATTTCATCGCTTTACAGCGGCTATATCTGTTCTAGCAACAAAAATCTTCGCATGAGTTAAAATGGCGGGTGAATATAA
The DNA here is from genome assembly GCA_934045905.1 of Leuctra nigra. Lineage (NCBI taxonomy): Eukaryota > Metazoa > Arthropoda > Insecta > Plecoptera > Leuctridae > Leuctra > Leuctra nigra. The sequence goes on along the minus strand of OW203761.1, from coordinate 27,333,309 downwards.
ATATAACAGATGGACTATTTTGGTGAATAGCTTTCTCTTCCTAGCTGATCTTCCTAGCTCTAACGACGGACAAAATTATATATATTGTATTATAACTTCTGAGTTTCTTCATTAGTTAAATATTAAATAGCTCAGAGGTCGGAAAATTACCACAATACAGGGGCAGGTTGGTTTATTTTGTTTCATTTACAAACAGAAGTGAAATTGAAAACGACGATGAGTGCCACTCGGCTTGCGACTCCCTGTTTTACATGTAAGTTATAAGAAATATTGGCTAGCATATTTTTAACTTTCATGAAATCAACTAATTAAAATAATAATATCATATTATAACCAAGTGGGGAATACAGCGTATACACAAATAATGTTTCAACTAATTTTGCTTTTAATCATCCATCTATACATTAAATAAAAGTAAGCTATGGGTACCTACGAACAGTGAAAATATAAAATATAAAATAAATACATTTATTACGAATTGAATAACAAAGCCCTACTTTTGCACAGCTTGTATACACAGAGTTAGTTTCAAGTTAAAAGTGCAAACGCATAAAACAACCACTGTATCATCTGAAAGATGGTGGCTGAGGTAAAGGTTAAGGTACTCAGTGAACTTTTTTTAAATCATTTTATTTCTTAATAAATTACATTTGTTACAACAACATAATAACATAGTTACTTAGCCTTTTTGTCTTAGATTAACATAGAAATATAAAACGGAAGAAATGACAATGTATAAAACGGAATAGAACAATAGGTAGGTAGCACGAACACTTATACGCTTTTCAAAATCGATTTATTTCTTCTTAAAAACGAATGATTGTTATCGTGATATACGCTCACGCTCAAGACGATTGTGAGTGAAACGGTTAAACATTTGTACTTAATTTTGTAAGAATTCAAATTATTAAACACTGATGCCAATGTGAACTGTAATTACATGGTATTTTGCTTGTGTGGGTTGAGGTGTAAGTAGGTAATAGGACGGCAAATATTTAGTTTGTTGTAAATCGAATGTAGAAAGCCGAGAGATGTTACGCGTGTATGCGCGCGCACCCTTATTTCCACTTCATCGCCGCCTGGATTAGTCTGTTCTGCACATCGTGTCATTGCACCACCGCCTGATTGAGTTCTGATGAGATACTGGTTGCATGCCGTATTTGGACCGAGGAGCCCCGACCGATTTCCTCCTTTCACATTATTCAAATTATTATAATTTGCCTCCCGACCTTGTATCCAAGCGCCCCTGTAAAATGTCAAGGGCTTTGATCGCGATCATAACTTCCAAAGTCCTGATTCTACAACCATTTTCGATTGCTGGTGGAAAAGCAATCTGCAAAATCTCATTGTTGGCGGATTTGCGCACCGCTTTGAAGTTTATAGAATCGCAAGCCAGGTACCTCATTCACGAAGCAGTGAGTGAATTAGGTCATATTAGACTGGGTTAGCTCGTAGTGTCGGTAAAACTGTCAAAAAGTTTCGTGAATGAGGCACAAAACAACAAAAATAACCTATTGCAATGGAACGAAAGCAGCCACTGAAATGACTCCAGAACAGTAATAGGTAGTCTGATTGTTCGTGTATTCGTTTCTCTAATTAAAATCTCTTCGGAAATCTCAAAGCTTGCCTTGCGATGTGTGGAGCCTAATATCCGTCCATAGCTCAGATGTAGTTGAGAGATCTTGGGTTCGAGTGCTATAATTCCTCTTTTGAAAATGAACAATTTGGACTCCAATGGTTATGAGTGTCATGGAAGTTTCAGCCACATATATTCACATCTTACAATTGAAATCATAATAATGATAAAGCTCAATACAGTTTAATATTATCTTAGGAAGGTGGTTGTACACAGACTGCGCCTTGCAAAGGTTTTATCAGTCACATCGTGGAATTATTGTTAAATATAAGAAACCTACGTTTAGGACAAAGTACATAGTAAATAAAGCAATGAAATATATGGCCGGATTATTTCCTACCGTATTTAGTAATTGTTGTACTAACATCTGTTATCTGATACCGACGTTATATAATTGGCTTTGTAAAGTCAAGTCTATCTCTTATCCTAAATGAACAAAGGAAAAAATCACGTTTTCTCGTTTCGTGGAAGATAGAATTTATCAAAGCTTCCACAAATTAATTTTTTAAACTCATTGCCTTATTATAACATTATTTATATATTTTATTGCAATAGAAAGCATTACAATTTTTTTACAACCTCGTGACATCCACTTATGACTTCTACTATTAGTCTAATTTCAATTCACATATGTATTACTTATATTACATCATATTATCCACATTCAACGCTGGTGCACATGCGCAATTGTCACCAATAAGTTACAGCTAGAACATGAAAGTGTTTGCTGGGAACAGCGAGTAGGTGTTAAGAGATTATCTTAGGCCCGGTTGTAACTAAAGAATCAACTTCAATCTTTCCTAAACTGCAGCCTAGTACCCTGAATTCAAATATTCCCGCATTTCACCCTATATGGCCATTTTCCATTAAACTTATGACTAGGTTTGTTTTTCATGTCCGACAGCCGTTTAGACAAAATTGCAGAATTATATAATTGTTTTAACCTGCGAGCTCCGTGATAAATGCGAATCACCCTTCATCTTTTCATAAATCAAAAGCTAATGGGTATATCTAACATCATCGGTTTATATTTCTTGCATTCTTCAATGTGATTATTAGATTTAACATTTATAAATAATTTAAATTCCAATTGTCTCTGACGCCATCGTCAACTCGATGGTAACACTCGTCATCACTTGCACTATATCCCGATAGATTGACAACACTTTCGCGCGCTTTTCAGTCTTTCTCTTTTTAAAGGGAATGTGCTTCATTTAGTGCTCGAATGCTACGCGCCATGCAGTCGGTGACGTCACGTCGCCGAGTTATCTCGCGAGGAAGCAGCTGCAGATCAGCATCAGCAGAGAAGTAGTCGGCGCCAGGCTCGCTGACGTGCTCGGTGACGTCACTGAAACACAACCAGGATGATCTTAAAGGACGTGCGCACTATGTGAATTAGTGGTCATTATAGTTATCATGAACTATTTAGGACACAGTACATAAGCTTGGAATGCGATGACCAATCTGATTTTGATCTGTGGTGTCTTGATCCAAATGATTGATTATTGCTCCAGTGCAAGGAATATACAAATCCCACATACAAATTATATCTAGTCATACCTAATTCTTTGAATACAATTCTTTAATAAAATTAGATCATATTATTTGAGGTCAGGGCGTTTCATTTTCATCCATCACAGTGATGTCTCAAAATCAAGTTTCTTATATTTCTTAAGTAAAATAATTATTAGATCCAGTTTTCAATCCTCTGCTAAATTTTAAACAGTTGATTAGGACTATTATAGCCATGGCAACAATCGATGGCCTTGAATGACCGTTTAAACTCAAGTACTGGTTTAACAGAGTATTGAACAACCGTACCAAGTCTCTACCCGTCTCTAGTGTTCAATACGGAGAGCCTTGAAGTGTTAAACTACTTTATTTTGCATTTACTCATCAAACAAACATGTTATTGCAAACACATTCGTTTAAGAGTTAGTTATTATTTCATACCCTTAATTAGTACATTTAATAGAGCAATTCAAGTTCGCTTTCAGAGACTATTTTGTACCTTTTAGTACGACTTTCACAGGTAAACGACTGTCAGGGACACTGTTATTCTTTGTTATGTTCATAACGTGTGTAGCTTAGTATTTGGTATTTGATATTTGGTATTTGGTATTTATTTGGTTTTAAAAATAATTTACTGCAAAGAGGATGGGAAATTACGAAAATACAAAATTTGTGGTCAACTTTAAACCATCAACCTCAATGATGTATTGGGACACTTATAGCAAATTTCAAATCAATCGGTCTATCTGATAGGTGCTGGCGAGTGACGTAAAAATGCATTACAATGCATTAAATCCTTGATTACGACAGCTAAAGAGGAGATAACATTCAAACTTGAATTGTGCACTTAATGGTACTTCCTCGTTGGATTTAAGGCCCATTTACAGCGCGTAATGAAATCATGAATTTGTAGGTAATTAATTTGTTATTACTTAATTAATTAATTACATTACTTTACCATTATATTACGGTCACAAAGTTCACACGCAATAAATTGGAATTATAAACTAGGTCTAAGCCCATTTTTAATTCTTTGCTAAAATAAATTAAAACAGACGACGCTTCGGATCGTCATTTCTCACTAGAAAAATGCGAATATTCACACTCAACAAATAAATAGTATTTCAAAGTAAATAACTTGTGTGTCCTCTGAAACACAACTAAGCCAGTTTCAGTCGGATATTAAAAACAATCTCATGGATAAAAAATGGGATCTCTCTTTTTATAGCCGAACTTTATTTTTGTAAGCTTGCATCACTGAGAGGAATTAATAACAGAGCTGCAGTGTTCAGTAACAGTTGTTTGCACGAAATTATAATAATGTAACGAGATGTCTTGAACCATGATCGCTGCTTGAAGCGAACGACAACACGGGGAACTAACTCCACGGAACTATCCATTAGCGAGCGGATAGAAAGCCGGGTAATTGCAAGCCGGAAGTTTTATGAGTCTGTTAGTTAAATTAAAAGCCACCCCCATCGCGAGTTACAATGTAACTAGCTTAGAAATGACAATTTATGCGTTGCCGTATTGAACTCGAACGAAGTAGGTAATTGGAAATATTACACTCTCACGTGAATTAAAAAACTTTTTATCTAAAAAAAACGAGATGCATAATTGGCGTCTAAATTCTTTTCGTATGTTTTCTGGCTGGCGCCGCGCCGCCGAGGGGTGGCGTAACGGAAGTTCCTGAGAGGCGATATTTTCTCCCGAGCTCTCGAGGGCGCGAGTCTCTCCGACTTCTCTCTCTGACTGATGGTTTCGTCAACTCTGCCCTCTCGCTCGCTCTCGCACCACCGACGACTAAATCACTGCGGTCGCCCTCTGGACATATGCCGCCACATTCAGACGACGTCCGCCGCCAGCGATTTACGCGTTCCCCCCGCCCGCGAGGAACAACTTTTCCAAGAATCAATACGTTTTCAAATATACCGAAACTCGTTTGAAGAAATAACAAAGTGAGACGGAAAGTGTAGAGTTTTTTTATTGGTAGCCATTTGCACTGTCATAACTCTAAAGTTTTTTTCGATTCAAGATGTCGCGAGATCTGTGAATTATTGGTCGCCATCAGGTGGTTAAAGACAAGAAGTTAGGGGCTCCTCGGGTTATTATTAGTGATAAGGGACCTGGAAATGGCGTCACTATCAAAATCATTTAACACTAACTCTCTATAGATGGATAGTTTTTATGAACTAATAATCTTTTGGTTGTGAGAGACCTACAGGTACTACGTGTATACCACGGGCACTGCGTCAGCTTATAAATCAAATTTCCGGTGAAATCAGAGAGCAATCTTACTAAAAATCAATAGGCATGTGAACAGTATAGTGATGAATCTTTTGTGAAAAAATATATCTGATCCCATGCTTCGTTTGACATGTTATTGCGAAGTACGTAAAACAGAAACGGATTCCAGCATATGCATTGAATGGAGACGCTCAAATTGAAATCCATGATAGCAAAATGTAAACTAATTGATTCGCCACACCAAAGAAAATAGGAGGCAGCTACCTATGTTGTTATTTGTGAATTGCCATCCTCGATTGTTTTCCTCAAAATCCTTAACCCGAAAGTTTCGCGTAAGGTCGGATGACTGCTGCGGATTGATTGGCGTAGATCGAGAGCACATCTTAGAATGCTGATAGGAATTGCGTCGAGTCTCGTGCTTCCGCTAAACGAACGTTTGTTTTGTAACGAACCGCCGCCGCCGAGGAACAATCTGCCGAGGAAAAGCTTCTGGGCACCAAGTTTACGATCAGTGTGTGCTCGCTCCTCCCCCCTTTTCACACAGCCTCCTGCCAACGAAATATAATATTTCATTTAAAATGGTGCAAGTAGATTACTGTAAACTACCACTTTCTCACTTGTTTTAACGAAAGTCTAACTTATAACCGCGCCTGGGGAAAACGGGGTTTGTTAGAAAACGTAGAATTTTTCCTAACCATATTCGAATTTCAAGCATGTCGTCGCTTGTTTTATAGCTGAATAAACAAAAAGAAAACACAACTACATTCAAGAACTTGAGTTCAAACTTGGGAAGCAGAACTGTGGAGAGTTGTTCCTTTTACAATGTTCCAAAATTTGCTGGACAAAGACATTATCGAAATTATGTGATCATTTCAGGGAACAGAGCGAGCGTCTTCTGTTGACGCTTTTGCTCCTGGATCTCCGATTCTTAATTAATTCTCGAATGTCCGGTCTCATAATTAATTTTAATCATCCCACTATTACGATTATTGAGCAAGCTTAGCGAGCTTATCACCACGGTACTCTTATGTCACTTTCTCCATGTTTTTTTGCCTGCACTGCCCAGGTCAAACCGCACAACCAATCGATCTGAAATTTTGCCCACAAACTAACGTAATCCAAGCGGTCTCTGGATTGTTTTTAAACGGGGTCCTGTGATTGGTTCAAATTAAAAAAACATATCTTTCGATTGGTTGGTCCGATCACTTTGAAATTTTGCAAAGTCATTGCAACCAACATTATCCCCAATCTTAAAAAGTTTCAGCCAAATCCTCCCATTGGTTAAAATTTAAAACTATATTCCCTGTGAATTTTGACATTTAAACTAGAACCGATTGACCGATCAACTTAAAACTTGGCATGGTCATTGGGATCAACATTTTAGGTATTTTTGCCAATTTGAAGACTAATCTGTTGTTATTTTCAAAAGTTATTGTAATTTTAAGGACATTTTATTCTATAATATTGAAATATTTGACAAATGAATACTAAATGTTCACCCCTGCCTTCTTGATGCTTCAGTTCCAAGGCCGGTTGCGAGGGGGGGGGGGGGGGGGGGGAGAGACTTGCACATGCATATCTAATCGGATGCAGTACGAGGGCTTGCTCATCAACGCGTTACACTGAGCGTTTTCCTAGTATTCATAATATTCCAGTGCTGTTTCCAGTATTATTCCCCCGAATCCATGTTATCCAATGCGTTCTCGGGCAAGATGAGAAGATGCCACTCGAAAGCAAGAGTTGTCATTTCACATGATCCCATCCAGTAGTAAAACAGTGTGTCGTCTCAAAACCGTTCGACATTTCCAATGCAGGAAGAGAAGAAGAATCTTCCAGAGTCCGCTTCAAATAAATCAGCGAATAGACGTTATTAGGTTACTACAATCTTAGAGCTCTTTACTCTCAGCTCGCTTAGGTCTTTTTGATCATTTTATAAGAACCGGAAGCTATTCTTTACCGATTCGATTATCTTCGTTCATTTGCGCCCTATAAATTGAGGTTAAAATGCTAATGCATCTATAATTTTCTTATTTCATTCGTTCAGATTTTATACAATACTGCTTTGAATATTGCAAATGCTTGGATTAACCAGGAATCTGATTCTTGAGTGGCGTTTGATTCTCGAGCGAATCGATGCGCTAAATTTCCACAGCTGCTTGCGATAGATACCAACGAGGAAGAGTTCTATTCAATTCCAAGCACTATTGAATCCTCCTCCGACCGAATAGTGCTTCTTATCAAAATACTTGACATAAAAATGCACACATTTCGTGGATGATGTCTTAGGGATCTCCTTTTCGCCGTGGTCTGATTGATTTATAAGTACACAATATGTCGGTATTGATCGGATGCAGTATGATTGACCAATCATACGTGCATAATGATGTTCATGTTGAATGGACATCAGACAAGATAATATCATAATGATGTAACAATATTCATGGTATAGTCAGTTGGTTTCAATCATCAATTCTATTGGTATACACAGGGATTGTTTCACACAGTGTGAGGTGTGACTAATACAAGTATTTTTTTCAATGGATACTAAGGTGACCCTTGTAACAAAATTTGAGAGAAAAAAAATCAGAAAAGCGGTATTTTGTACTCTCAATACTATGTTTTTTTTAACAATTACAAAGAGATGTTTCAGTTATATTTGATGTCAAAAACACGAAACCATTTAATTTTTTTCCGGGACAGTGCGCCCCGGATTCGCATTTGGCTTGGAGGCATGTCTACCAGAACATCAATAATTGTTTGCAAGAGTATTTCGTAAAAGTGTGTACTGTTTCTCACTTTCAGATCATTTGAATGCCCGCGATGCTTCTATTACTATTTTGTATAATGTTATGGCCACCCTAGGTTTTCTGCTAATGTCTGAACTTAGAGAGCTGGAACTCACCGGCTCCTTGGGACTACATTAGAGAGCTGGAACTCACCTCTCTCCTCCTTGGGACTACATTAGAGAGCTGGAACTCACCTCTCTCTCCTTGGGACTACATTAGAGAGCTGGAACTCACCTCTCTCCTCCTTGGGACTACATTAGAGAGCTGGAACTCACCGGCTCCTTGGGACTACATTAGAGAGCTGGAACTCACCTCTCTCCTCCTTGGGACTACATTAGAGAGCTGGAACTCACCTCTCTCTCCTTGGGACTACATTAGAGAGCTGGAACTCACCTCTCTCTCCTTGGGACTACATTAGAGAGCTGGAACTCACCTCTCTCCTCCTTGGGACTACATTAGAGAGCTGGAACTCACCTCTCTCCTCCTTGGGACTACATTAGAGAGCTGGAACTCACCTCTCCTTGTGACTACATTAGAGAGCTGGAACTCACCTCTCTCCTCCTTGGGACTACATTAGAGAGCTGGAACTCACCTTTCCTTGGGACTACATTAGAGAGCTGGAACTCACCTCTTTCCTCCTTGGGACTACATTAGAGAGCTGGAACTCACCTCTCCTTGGGACTACATTAGAGAGCTGGAATTCACCTCTCTCCTCCTTGGGACTACATTAGAGAGCTGGAACTCACCGGTTCCTTGGGACTACATTAGAGAGCTGGAACTCACCTCTCTCCTCTTTGGGACTACATTAGAGAGCTGGAACTCACCTCTCTCCTCCTTGGGACTACATTAGAGAGCTGGAACTCACCTCTCTCTCCTTGGGACTACATTAGAGAGCTGGAACTCACCTCTCTCTTCTTGGGACTACATTAGAAAGCTGGAACTCACCTCTCTCTCCTTGGGACTACATTAGAGAGCTGGAACTTACCTCTCTCCGGCACCGGCTCCTTGGGACTACATTAGAGAGCTGGAACTCACCTCTCTCCGGCACCGGCACCTTGGGACTACATTAGAGAGCTGGAACTCACCCCTCTCCGGCACCGGCACCTTGGGACTACATTAGAGAGCTAGAACTCACCCCTCTCCGGCACCGGCACCTTGGGACTACATTAGAGAGCTAGAACTCACCTACCTCCTCCTTGTGACTACATTAGAGAGCTGGAACTCACCTCTCTCCGGCACCGGCTCCTTGGGACGGGCGCTGAGCTGCACCTCGCTGGTGTTCCGATAGAGCGAGCTGACGAAGGCCGTGCACTTGAGGACGAGCTGATTGTTGACGTAGTGAGAAGGGAAGAGTTGCATCTGCAGAGAGAGTGCACTGGACTGCAGCAGATCGGCTGACGGGTAATGGCGCACGTCAGGATCGCCAACCTAACAACAACAACAAGTCATTGAAATACATTCTACAGGTTATGTTTAACTAGGATGACGCTCAGTGAAACGCGTTGATGAGCGAGCACCGATACGTGCAACACCTGAATTTCATTGCCTCTTTCTTGATAACCACCATCCATACACTCTGGACAGAAAAATATCGCAGATGAAGTGAATTCAACAGTGATGCAGCCGCTGCGTATTTTTCAATTGCTTAATTGTCTTGCCACAATCACCACTGACTGAATGAGGATCAATGAAAAATCTCAGATGTAAAGATTTGTTTTTAGAATGATTGCAAGAAAAATACATACAAAAGTTGAAAATACGCGACTGTATTGTCTTTACCTATTCAAAACGAATACAATGAGTCTCTGGCAAGTCTGTAGAATGAAAATCGCGGGACTTATAATGTTCCCATTGAAACAATAATATTCCGACGAAAACTTTTTGTAACTTAAATTTTGAGGTAAAAATGTTCACGTAAGTTGAAGTTAATCACTTTTACAATTAGGAAAATATCTTCTCACAACTTTGGGTGCAGTATTTTGGCTAGTATCGTATTTTATATGTATATTGTCAAGTTGTATCACCCATATTATTTATTTCCTTTTTGTGTACGTTCTATTCTTAATTTAAATGTCATACAATGCACTGACGCAACCCGATGCTGGAATGGAATCCTTGTAAAGACTAGCTTGAGTTTCGTAACTCTCCAACATTAATCATGTGACTGCTTCACTTGAAGATCATCAGTGGCTTCCAGTTGACGTCGCAACCGACTTGTCTCGGAGAAACAAACTTCACTGCGGTTTTTGATAGTTGGATTCAATTTCATTCAAAAACTAGGGATTCCGGTAAATAACCAGATCTACAAATGGTGGCAGATGTGGGATTTTACCAAATTGATTTTGATAACTTCTATTCAGTTTTTTTAGTTTTAAAAGCTTATAAGCGTGCGAATTGCTGATCTGTGACCTTGGATTGCTGGTGGAAAATAAAGTGAAAATAAATATATGAGAATGCTTAATTTTTCGTCTAAAATATCAATAAATCATACTTTTATCAATTTATAAACGAAAAATTAAAATTTGGTCTCCATAACTGTTCACATTTTCAATTTGGTCGGTTATCTTTTGTTTGTAGAATTAGAATATTTAAAAAAAAAACGTTGATATCATCACTTTACAAAATTTCGGGCCGTTCGGTCAGTATGTTCTATTATTCATTTTAATTATCTAATCGTGACAATATTTAAAAATTCGCACTGCTAATTATGGAATAATTGCTGTCAAAATGGTTACCATACTTTTAGGATGATCAGTGTAACGGTCTAACTGTATTAGTAAAAATCTTAGACAACCATAAAAACGAAGTGAGCCAAAAGTTTTAAAAGGAAAAAATCCGCTCGCTTGATTAGTTAATTAAAATATTTGGGGCAAAAATTATATAATTCTTGTTATGTCAAATGAATTCTCTCTGCCCTTTGCTGAGATATCCACACTCAGGTCACTCTTTCAGTAAAACTGATCTCTCACCGCGTTTAATAATTGCACTTCCAAAGTTAATGGGACAGTTATCACTTTTGTTACATATTTGTTTTTTTATGAAACCCAACAATTTGTCATCATCATTCTCCTATTCTAATACTATGACACCACTAGTTTCCATAAAAGATCTTCTTGTTCATCTCTATTTGGATGTCATTTTTAATTTTATGATATACGAATGCTGACGTCATGGAGAATTAAGGATGTCATAATCCTTACGATATCCTCGTAATCTTGCATTCTCATACAATTTTACATTCAATTTGGGTCATTTTTTATTCAGCGCACTCGTTTTAACTTTTATCCTCCCTCAAAATGCAGCAAACAAATTCACGTAATTTATCCGGAAGAAAGGAGAGTTTACAACAAGCCTTTATCGTAATTACGTGCAAGTAATACATTATTCGCCGGCTCTTTCAGAGCTCTTGAGTAAAAATATCACGACTTCTGATTATCCTGGTGACTGAATTGAGTCGAGAGAAAGAATTCATGAGGCTCTCAGCTGCTGCAAAAATAATTCATGTCATCCGGAGCTTTCACAGGTTATGTTTATTCCCTGATAACCAAAGTCGTAGATTAAGTTTCATTTGAGCTTGATGTCTCTACGTTCATTTTTTAAACAATTATTTTTGTTAGATAAAATACTGAATTGAGGGTCAGGTAAACATGTCTGATGGTGTATTTAACAAAACGCTTGCTATATTTAAGTCTGGTGAGCAAAACAAGCAAATGTAGGATTCTGTAAAAGCAAATAGACGTCGCCAAACAATGGACCAAGTACTTCGGAAGCCGTCATCAATAGTGAATGCGGTTAAATTGAGTTTATATCAACACTGCGATGCAATAAAATGGAGAGCGGTCAGGATCAGAAGCAGTTGTCTGTATCTAGAGCTCTATTCTTATTTTGTTTTGCCATCTCACTTCCCCTAAGTGTATTCTTCTTTCCCGTTTCTCCCATCAGTTTCTCTTTATCTTGTCACATTGTTTACTTCTATCTTTGGTAATTATTTATCTCCCCTTCCTCTAGCCCCACAGATAGTAGCCTCCGATTCTCCTCCTCTTTGACATGTTTGTTTGTTTTCCGCATTCTTTTATTGTCCAAGGAAAGCTTTCGGCACAGATTTTATCCTCTCTTTTCTCTGTGCACCGGCTGTGTGAATTGCTTTAATTTAGACCTAAACTCATCAATTACTTGAATATTGACTCCTTTCTGTCTACATCGATCGTGGAGAATCGAATTCATCATATTTCTTTCCTCGCCCAGCATAATCTGTTTACTGAAACTTGAGAGTTGGAAGACACTTTTTTATCAACTTATCGAAACAATTACTCCGACTCAATAAAAACAGATATTCTAATTAAATTGTGAAAGTATGTCAATTATGTATTCAAAAGGATCCTTACTTTGCGAAATGATCACTTTTATACAACTTTCGTTGTTAAAATATGGCATAATATTTTCATTCGTTTTCGTGGCGTCTCTTTTAATTAAGATTTGATTAATATGAGTTCCCGGTTTTTTCGTCTCAGCCAGAAGCATCAAAGTTGTCACCACGCTGCATTCTTTATTTCTCTCAGCAACATTTGGACATGAATGTTGAATCTTTATCGCTTTGAAACGACTGAAAGAAGGCATGTCAACTTGATAAATGGAACTATCCCGTTGCCAGAAGGGGTGGCGAGTGGGGGTAGGGGTGGTGTCACCCTCGGGAGCCCTGGATTCCAAGCGAGCATGCTTGCGGGAAAGCTCTTTAGGTAGTCTTTTGTAATTTATGCGCTCTAACGCAGTATTTTGGTTAATTCCTGGGTGGGACCCAGCTATTTGGTGCTTGTCGCCCGTGGACGGTCAGTTTGTGGTCATTGAAGCATCCACAGACACCGGCAGGTCAGCAGCAAATGGCAGACATTTCTTATGCCCCTCCTCGCCTTTGAGGTCGATCCTTTGATGTGATCATTGTCCTTTGTCTTTCACGCAATGATAGACTGCAGTCCTCGTTATGTTCGTGCAGTAATTATAACAGAACTTTCACTGCGAATGTAAAGTACCTGTTTAACTAAATGTAAATAATGGGCCTTGTTGTGTAGCCTCAAGACACAATTACTCGAAAGAAGAAAGAAAAAGCTGAAAGAAAAGAGCTCTTTCTCCAAAATAAGACAAAATGAAAATAAAATGAAAGTTGAGAAAATGTAATAATTTGACGATTTTATTTTTTTTTTTTTTTTTTTTTTTTTATTACATTTTATTCTTATCTATTAGGAGTACATACATTGTATAATAATAAGCACTTGGTTGAACAGGATAAGAAGCCCGCATAGAGTGAACTCCGTGTGCGGGCTGATTTAAGTTGAAAAGATATATTAAAAGTCAAGATAGCGTCAGGTGATGTTGATTGATTGATATATATGAAGTTATACAGTACAAAACGTTATAAATAGTTTAATAGACAAATTAAAATTAAAATAGTTATTGATTAAAAATATAATAGACTCTTACAGTAGTCTCTGCCAGATGTCATAATCCATTCTTTTATTCGATACTTATAAATTTTGATATTGTCTTCTGTTCTTATATCTAGTGGTAATTTGTTGAAAATGCGGGGTCCGATGAATTGTAAATTTTGTTGACTTTTTTGTTTAGATTTCCGAGGCATATCAAGAGTATATTTGTCAGTGTGTCGGGTATTTACAGAAGAGGTGCAGCTGCTAGATTTTTTGAATTTTTCATAGTTCTTGCGAATGTAAATTAGGGATGCTCTAATATAAATCTGTCGTATGTCTAGAACATTTGTATTAATATAGGTTTGATTGGAAGGAAAACATTTGGGCTTTTTTAAAATAATTTTTAGGATTAATTTTTGAATTATTAATAATGGTTGTATAACAGATCTGCCAGCGCCTCCCCATCCAAGAATACCGTATTGGAGAATTGATTGCGCAAGCGCTGTGTATACAGTTAGAATAATGAATTAATTCATCGCAAGAAATATGAGATTATAAAATTTCCAATTGTGCGAGGGTTTTCATATGTCTGTCGGCGATGTGCCAATCAGGTCGCTGCAGTTTTCGTCAGCTGAAGAGCGTTTCAACCCGACCGCGTTTAATACACGTCGTCAACGCGATTTACAGTGATTATCTTTAACTTTATCTCCCTCTAAAAACGCAGTCATAACTATTGATTAAAACACATCAATCTTAAGTAAGGTTAGTTGGAGCCGTTATACAAACCATTTCACAACCTTTTAATTACAAACATGTTCTGAAAAGTAATTTATTTAAAAGTGTTGACTTTGTGAAGGGTGTTGACAGCCAGTGTGGTGATTTACTTAGCGCAGGAGTTAAGAGTCTCACAGTCTAGACGCAGTCCAACGTACTAGTACACTCTTAACAATTATCTATTACTTAATTATTTTGCTGTATAATTATTTTACATTCTGATTATTTTTATATGGAGCTGGAGTTTACTAAATCAAAGCCTAACATTCATATTTTTATGCAACTGAAATCAGCGATGTAACTATTGAAATCGCGGCGTTTATATAATTTTAAGAGAATTGGTTATGTGTTGTACCTACTTTATTTTTTTGTTGAACATAATTCTACTGCACCTCTCGTATGCTCCAGAGAATAACACTATATAACATGATTCTCGGATGTATTTTTCAGCCTTAACGTCACCTCGCCTTGCCTGTAGTTGAGTACCGATGATGAATCGCCATCACACGCGTCTTCCAGCCAGCTGCCGCCACCCGCTCGTGCTCAGAAATACATTGTCGAGACATCTACTTCTCTCGCGTAAGACCCCCCATTTAGCGGGATGCACAGGGGTGGGTGTGTTAAACACGAAATATCAACACAACGCGACGCACTTTGCCAGTTGCAAGCAGCAAGCGAGATACAAACCATTAGCGAGGCGACGCTTCGAATAAAATGCATTGCATGGAGTTATTCTGAGTTGTTAAGTGAGGGGCAAGACTCTGTGTTGAAGTCTAAATATTGAATCTTAGAATGAAATTCAACACCTGCGTGGATCAACCGAAGGGAGCAGAAGTAATGGAATTAACGACTAGATGAGCTTTTGATCAACTCACATAGAATTCTATTCGGCAGATTTTTCATCTATCTATTGTTTATGTAACATCCTCTCCACATACACTGTCACACACCATCACTTAGGAGCAGATATTTAATTGTTGACATTACTCTACAGGCTCCACCACAACTAGTATTGTCCCAAAACAACGTATTTTAGTCGAATTGGTCAAAATAATTATGGTGTGCAACATTGTTAAAACAGAGTTGCACACGTATAGGTATTTTCTACGGTTCAGTGCCATTCGAAAAAAAACAATGCAATTATCCCTTTTCCAATTAAATTGCAATGCATTTTCTGAGTTTGCAAAAGATTCGATTCGTAATTTTGAATGTCGTCTGTCTTCGATTCAGAAGAAACTCTGAGTGTAAGCTGTTGCTGGTGTTCGTTCGTGAAATTGAATTGGAAAAAGATGGGAAACAATTTCCTGAAATAGCAAATTGGCCGTCCCTTAATCGACTTATCGCAATTATCGTGACGTCATTTCGGATCATTTTGTATTTTTAGCTCTGAAAAAGCTGAGAAAATGCCCTCCAGCGTTTCCGCTCAACGACTCTTGTAATGATAAAAACATAACTTCGTTAAAATTAATTTTAAACGCTTATAATTATTTTTAAATCTTTGAACAGTTAGATTTTACTGCCAAATCTCCACTTACTTCAACACCATTTCACAATCTGTGCGACACTAATTTGAAATATTTTAAGTGCAGGTACGCGTGCGCAGGAGAGTCATTAGGGGGGGCCAACATGGGCGCCGGCAGGATTAGTGCCAGGGGTGAAAGTCCAGGGGGAAAAATGCCGCGGGTGAAAGGGATGTGGGGGCGCCCCCCCCCCCCCCGCAAGGCGTTTTTGGGGTTTTCGACACTTTGAAATCTGTTTTGAAACGTTCTGAGGTGTATTATGTTAGAAATTTTAACGTTTTTTTTTTTTAATTTTTAACACTTTTTACTACAATAAGGTGTGGGGGGCATGCCCCAAAACCTGGCCGGAAGGGCGTTTTAGATTTTTGGCACTTTTAAATCAATTTTGAGACATTTCGAGGTGCATTTTGTTCACACAATGCAACTATACTTTAAAAACCACAAAACTTTATTTTTTCAAGACATCCAGGAGGGAGGGGCAACGTCTCCCATCTATATTCCCCCGCATCCCGGCGCCCATGGGGGCCAAATCTGTTACTTATGACAAAGAGCACCTGGGGGTAAGAGCACTCAGAAGACGCGAGACCGGGGCACGAAGCCCGAAGAAAAATTGTGATCCTCAAATTGATTTGATGCATTTTATGAGTTTTGAACATAGCATGGCCCTTTGAATAACCAAATTATATTTTGGTAGAAATTTAAAAAGTGCTTGCTGTAAGCATATATTTTGAGGAGTAGCTCATAAACCTAGTGCTACGTATGAAAAAAAAGTATCTATACATTGCGAGAAAAAAGTTTCTCTGACGTTCATACATATTAGATCAATTTTGAGGCGTATTAAAAAGTAATTTTGAGGGAAAAACATAGCGTTTCATGGTATAATCATGTTTTTGAAGATACTTAGACATTGTTTTCGTGGTATTTTCTTCATAATATTGTGTTTTTGATCAACCTACTACTTTATTCCAGTGATTTGAGCAACTCCAGTCTGTCCAGCAGGGAGATTGTTTTTGTTTTATCCCTTTTAAAACACATTTTTGACACTATGAGGACCACATTTTATAATTTTTTAGTTGAGGCTGACCCATTAAAGGGGCTCGGGTCCCCCCGCCCCGTGCCCCGTGCGCACGCCTATGCTAACGTATTTGCTAACGTATACAGTTTCAATTACATGTCTTCCGTTGTACTTCAATGGAACGAATTTCCTTTCCCCATCAATGATATGGAAGTATGAAGCGAACAAAATGTCTCCAACGTTTGTAAAGACCCATTTTTTTACAAAGACGCCGAAGAAACTTCTATGCAAGGACATATCAATGAATTCAATATTTCATTGAACTAAAGCTAATAACATGACTGCACAACGTAATTAAGGAGCAAATGAATCAGGAAGGTTGTAAAGTTTGCCAGCGCTGAATGTGGTTCATTTGAAGTTTCTCTTCTAACAAAAAGAAAATATTTCTAGAATAAAGAAGTATTTCATTATTGACTTTTGGAAGGGTAGAAGGGGGATCCTTTGTTCGCAATTAAACATTAAACAGGGGTGATGAAACGAACGATTCAAAGGTGATTAATGAATAAATACTCTAACAGAACTTTCTGATAAACACTTCATGGATCTGATCAAATGACGCTGACACAATTTTCGAATTACTTCTGGCTTTTATAGAATTACTCCTGGTATAGTCTAGCATCTGACATATCAACTATCAGGTTTCCTCTAATATTACTTACTCGACACTTATTCCGATTCCCGGACCATTTTGCTGCAACCATAAAGCACCCAACTGACAAAGAAACCTGTTTCGAGTAAATCGCCAAAACGTGTTTCAATCTCTGCTTTGCAACTGATAAAAAACAACTTCAACACAAGTTCTAACTCAATAAATTGGCGCATTATTTACAAGAACAATGGATAGAAAATGTAATGTTGATTTCAACACCAAAAGCTCAATTATTTAAAAAATGTACACTCAAACAAATAAAATATGGTACACGAACAGAAAATGATTGGCTGCTGGTAAGGTTCCTTGACAATCACTCCTTGTTATTATCAATGAAATAAGAGCTCAACTACAATGTAGATGATGCGTTATCACAGCCTTCATGGGATGATGCCATCAAACCATAATCAGCAAATCCTTTTCTTTTCGAGTACCAATTTTTATTGGTTTGAGTGTAGTGATTTCTGATTGGTAATTCAGTATAGAATAATCTTTCGTGCTCGCTTATCAACGCTTCAAGGAAAGCGTTTACCCAAATAAAACGACTAATAAGTTTCAAAACCCAAAAGAGCATATTTGCTGAACGTTTTTCAGTTAGATGGTATTGAAACAGTTGCATTGATACACCCCTGCTACACCCCTTCTGAACAGTGAACTGTGTAATTAAATGAATTAGATTGATTGATTAGTGACGTCACTAATCTTATGGCAGGATTCATGTACAAGAGTATGAAATACACTCGGTCGGATGATCTCAATCTCATCAAATTCAACTTATTTTCATTCACGGACATTTTTTCCTAATAATTTGCATAACTTTGTGTATTATTTTAGTACAACAATCACGTCTTCAGCAGAGAACTTAATAACAATTTAATTATAGGTTTTGAAAGTTGATTGAGCTTACCACGAAAGAATGCGCCGTGGTAAGCGGTTTTTTATCCCTCCAAAATTAAAATAAAGATAATTTAATGAAGGTTAGTCTTAAAGCGAATAAAGCTTCAAGTTAGAACTTTTGATGTATCAAAGTTTGCCATGGAAAGTTCTCGAAACTTGATACGGTTTTATAATATACATACCACATAAAATGTGAGGGTCTTTAACTATCGTTTGGTGGAGTTAAGTCAGTTTGGGTGCTTCCAAACGAAATTAGTACTTCAATTTTCTTCGCAGCGATTTTTCATTTTTATTTAGTATTTCTTGCTCCCTCGCTTGTGTTTATTCCCGGTAGGTGGCAGCAGAGGCAACGAGAGCGAACAATTTAACACTCTACTAGCTACCCGTATCGCTTCCTGGCTAGGCAAATACAACACTTTTAACTTAATATTCTCGCGTTTGATACAGTATTATTGTGGACGCTCTCATACATATTCATAAGAGCTTCTATTCTCCAACACGGGGCAATTCTTTTGCTTGGACCACAGTAATTCAGGCACTAGGGTTGAAATTACCCCGCCGGGCGGCTCTGCTACCTCATCCTGCATAGCGAATTGTTTTACCCCTTTTTTGTTTTGCTGTTTCAAAATAAAATAGCCTGACATTTATTTATCAGCTTTTTTCTAACTCTATTCCACCATTTCCGGAACGTATTCCTTGTATTTCGGTTAGTTTGTTAGTTTCCCGGCGGCTGTGTGTAGCGCTGCTAGGCGAGTCACGTCCAATCAACATCGAGATAAGAAGGAAAAGCGCCTCTTAACGTTCCCCTGATCCTCATCTGTCTCGTTGTTCGGACAGCTACGGTGCTGCTACCTTTCCCGAGCTCCTTTTCAACGCAGTCACGGCCACTTCGACTTGAACAGCTTCTGAAAGACGTTGGCTGCTTTGTTTCTTGCGCCAAAAACATAAAGAATGTATGCCAACTTTGCAACGTATTCCTAAAGTTATCTTGATGTAAGGCTACCAGCGCATTTTCTTGATAAAAATGTTATTACATTTTGGTTTTGGTTTTGTGTTGGTATAAGCTGGTACAGACGCTAGTAAAAGATAGGCAATAATTTTCTTATAGAGAAACCCGTATCACGTATTCATATCGAAAACAGCAACCTCTCATTTAAAGTCGCTTTGATTGGCGGACGGGTATAATGTTGAAATCGTGGTTTACTTTCTTTTTAAAGGAGTGAGTATAACGATATATCTATTATATAACTATGTCTAGCTGCCCTAGGTTCATGTTCTCCCAGACAAAGCATAACTTATGGAATTATATAATTTTAACAAAATCAGTATGCTTGAAAACTTTTCATTCAATACGATTCAATTTTTATTTAAACTATAAAATCTTTATGCTCATACTAATTTTTGAATTCTAATACAGACTCAGCGAGTCGAGTTATTTTCGATAAATTGACAAAGTTTTAAAACTTTCATTTTGAAGAGTATTTCATATTGACTTCGGAAGTAGGGCAACTTATAAGTTATCAATATTAGAGCTTCAAATAAAAATATATTATTTCACTAAGAATCTTCTCATTTGCAACAGATGTTGTAACTTCGGTCCACGAACCTTAGCAAAGTTTATTTTATTGGAAAGTCTCAGGACAAAATTCAATTTAGTATGATGTCGTTTTTATTTTTTTCCACTTTTGAGTTAGAAGTAATAGCTGTTAAGCTGGCAGAAGTTTGGCTTAAGCGCGGGGTGAAAAACAGAACCTACCCTTGGGCGTGTTGCTAGAGAACATTTTTCATTTTCTACAAAGTCCTTTCGGATCGATTTCAATTTTCCTTTATGTAATCAGCTTATACATGTCGACTCCATAGCAGCATCGCAAGTCTCAAAGGATATTACATTTAGGAAGGAATTCTTTCAACGTAACGTACTTTACTCACACATTAGCCATTTCTAATTCATCAGAAACGTTTCTATTTCGTTTCAACTTCTTCTCAATTTGTTCTCTGTGACGGCGTGACGAGTGACACTCTTGTGACGAGACGTGACGCAAGAAAAGAAAATGTATGGAGAAGATCCGAGTATATTTGTCAAACTACCTTCATTAAGATTGATTGAGACATGTCTTCTTAAAGTAGGTACCAGTTTGTTTTTTAAATTGCGTCACTTTTTACGATGCGGATGGTTGGTACCATTGAGTATCGTAGTGGACTCGTATAAGTCCGAAAATATCTCTTAATTCCCGGAAACGGAGAAGCGTCCCTCTAGCCGATTTAGTATCCGCAACTGCGTCATTGTACGCTGAGCTACATACTACTGAATAAATAGGGATGACTACAATGACTTCATCTTAATTCCCGGAAACAGAGAAGCGTCCCTCTAGCCGATTTAGTATCCGCAACTGCGTCATTGTACGCTGAGCTACATACTACTGAATAAATAGGGATGACTACAATGACTTCATCTTAATTCCCGGAAACGGAGAAGCGTCCCTCTAGCCGATTTAGTATCCGCAACTGCGTCATTGTACGCTGAGCTACATACTACTGAATAAATAGGGATGACTACAATGACTTCATCTTAATTCCCGGAAACAGAGAAGCGTCCCTCTAGCCGATTTAGTATCCGCAACTGCGTCATTGTACGCTGAGCTACATACTACTGAATAAATAGGGATGACTACAATGACTTCATCTTAATTCCCGGAAACGGAGAAGCGTCCCTCTAGCCGATTTAGTATCCGCAACTGCGTCATTGTACGCTGAGCTACATACTACTGAATAAATAGGGATGACTACAATGACTTCATCTTAATTCCCGGAAACGGAGAAGCGTCCCTCTAGCCGATTTAGTATCCGCAACTGCGTCATTGTACGCTGAGCTACATACTACTGAATAAATAGGGATGACTACAATGACTTCATCTTAATTCCCGGAAACGGAGAAGCGTCCCTCTAGCCGATTTAGTATCCGCAACTGCGTCATTGTACGCTGAGCTACATACTACTGAATAAATAGGGATGACTACAATGACTTCATCTTAATTATCCGAAACCTTTTGATTAAATTTTACATGAAATTAATTTTAAATTAAAATCAAGAGAGGGTCTTCTTACATTCTTCTTACCTAATGAAATTGCGTGTACAATGTTCACATAACTTTATTGTTAAATTTCGTTTATGAGGTAAAATATTTCACGTTAGTACGTAGATTCGTACCGCCTCCTTTCCGAATTACTTGCACTTTGTGTATGTAACAGAAACACCACTGAAGTTTGTTCGCTTGAGTCACGTGACGTGTCAGTAGGGGTTTGTGTCAAAGTGTGACAAAGACGTCTGAGCTGATATGAAATCATTCTCACCGCCTTAGCGACTTCGCGGCACGCAATTACGTAATTCTCATTCAGCCTTCAAAGCAATGTTCTTCATCACGGGCGTCTGCGGTCTCAATGTAGCTGAATGAGCCGAATATCGCTGGAAAACAGCGACAGAAGTGAACTATGCTTCGTGAACTCGAGACTGTCTTTGAGATTCTGATAATTAATGACCATGTTTTTCATCTGCAATGTGCAATAACAGACAACTCCTTTATAATAGCGATTCTTGCATTCTTGAAGGGTAAACACATCTAAAATGATTTATGGTTGAAAGCATATCATTACTTACATTGTACCGAATGATATTATTTTCCCTTTAAAATCTTACAATGATACGTTTTCACTTAGATTATAATGTTATTAAAATAAGCTCAGAGCTTTTAACAAGCACTTAAAAATGTCTGCGAATTTAAAGTAAATATTTTTCAGACTCTCTAACGAGTCTTGTAATAATTTGTAAATTGTTTACAATGAAACGATGATCTTGGTGGCGCCAGTTCTATAAAGTTGTACAATGCAGCCCGCAATGCATAAGTGTGTTGCGGGTTGTATGTAGGAGCAGTCCTGGCTCCTCCATGGCAGACAGGCGACAGGAGAATGTCGCTAATTTTATTTTAGTGGAGACGAAGAAATATTCAGAGGCGACTCAAAATTGCAATAATTACATTGAATGAATTGATGCCGTTCACCGTTTCAAGTGTTAATTCTCTCTACGTGATAGATATTTCCAGTAAAATACACCAAAATTGTATTAAAGAAAAAAATGAATTTTAATCTTCTGAGATAAACAAGACACAAGTATCTATCTTGATGATCGTTGGCTTGCAACATAACGCAAACCTCAAAGATAACATTATTAATTATATAGTGAATGAAACTTAACAAATTATTATTATTATTATTCAAATATACAAGCCATTTATTCGTTTTAATTTTACAATGCAAATTGGTCACTTTGGTATTCATTGCTGATCATGCTCCTAAGACAACGATATATTCTTTATACAATTAGTTTTTAAACAATCTGACAAAAGCGGTTTCCCTGAAATTATGACAACAATAATTTATAAGGAAACGTAGACCAACATTAAAAAAAAAACTATCTATTATAATATATGAAATATGGTTTTACCTTATGACCTAGGGTAGGTGGTTGTAAATAAATGCCAACTGCAATGTGAAAAGATTTTCCTCGAGTGGGACTCGGACCCACGACCTTCCGATATCCAGTCAGATTGCCTCATTATCCAACATTACAACACATTGCAACATTGCAACATTGCAAATATCCAGTCATATGTTTGATTATTTGATGACAATGATTGAGTGTCCATCACGTTACTTACCGGAAGGTTGTTGAGCAGAAAGCTAAGACTAGCCGGTGGTTTCGAAGGCGGTGAAGTACAATTGGCTCGTAATATATCACCAGTGAAGTACCTCTCCCTTTCTGTCTGAATCACAGGAGGACCTTTCGGGAATTCTGCAACAGAGAGAAGAACAAGCCGTCGATTAGTCGGCAATTTGCACACATCTCAGTTATTATTCCTCTGCTTCATGTTCGCGTGTTGTTTTAACAGCCACCGGAATGTTTCGCTCGGAACTATAATTCAAATTGTTTGTGTAACAAGGTAGAGACTAATGTAAAGTCGAGTCACGGCCCATTGAATTGAATTGGAGTTGGCGAGAGCAGTGTTGACGATTAGCTGCGTGGAAATCACATTATTACGCAACTTTTGTTCACAATCCGGTTTATAGATAAATTAGTTTGATTAATATTTATGAGTGGACTTCGTTTGTGAAAACTGAATCGGAATAATTGAGTTAAGTAAAATCATCTGAAGATGGAAATATATCTGTCTTTCTCTCTCTCTATCTCCTCTTCTGTGAAACTTTGTAGTCTGCGACCAATTTCGAGATTTAAACTTTGCTAAACTTTCGCTTGAGTGGGAAGGTATTAGGGATGCTTTGACACTTCCGGAAACGCATATTCTGTATGATAATCTGTCAAAATTAGCAATAAAATACCAAATTACATTAATATCGATGTGCGCCAGGCTAAATGTCAAATTGTGTCATTTCGCAATAATGTAATAATAATCACGCTGACAAATTTAGCGTTAACTTGGGCTAATGAACATCCTGAAGCTTTTAACATGTCAAACTTGCTGGATGATCTAACACATATTAATGCAAAAACATTCAGCGCGCTTACTGCAAAAAGGCAGTAACTCGCATTTAGTTAAAATCCAGAATGATTTGGAATTTAAGTGATTTCAAATTTTAGTGATTGTGTACATGTGTACAAGTATGTTTTCAGGTCTAAGTTGTACGTTTATCTCAATTAACTCAAAACTGGAAAATGTGAGGTGGTGACTTTTTGCAGAATGTTACTGTAGACACAAAAGATGAAACTATACCTCACATTCACAGCCGACCATCAGGCAGACACCTATTAATTAATTGTTCCAAGTTGGAATATCTGAAGATCTCCGAGCAACATCACTGCTCAACTCTGTGTAGCGTGCAATATCCACGGGTTCGTAATGCGAATCCTATATTACATGAATTCCTATTCTTGTCAAGTGCTGCAGAGTTGCGATTTCTGTCACTCCCTTGGGACATACAAATCGCAGGAATTCACGACGCGACGGGTAGATGGCGCCTACGGAGCACTTATCGTTTGATTTATTGCTTTTACATCTTATTCGGGAATCCATTGGTAACATGTGCGTAAAATGAAGCAATAACTATATGGATCATGTGCGTATAAAGGACGATTTTGCAATAATACACGTAACTGCACATTACCCACTGTGGATTGGTACTCGAGAAACATATTCATAATTAAATTGGCGTTCAACGGATAAGTGTAAATAATTTCCATTCAATTTAATTTATATCTATTTATTTGATAGTTTAAAGCAAATATTTATTTATATATTATTGGTAATTTCCAAATATTTAACGCTCATTAAACTGCATTGTTAATTTTGGAAATAATGGAAGCGTGTGGCCTGATTAATTTCTGTTTGAATATACCGCCCCCCCCCGCCCCTTCCCCCTCCCGTGAAACATTTACAAACTAATTATATTTTTACCACTGTTATTTCCTAATTATTTGACAATTATCCAACACACCTACCCTCAGTTGGGTATGTATTGCGAGACGAATATTCGGCAATATATCCTTGCATAAAAATCTATCCCGTTATTTTGATTCCTTTACGCTTCGTATTTTCATAATAATAAATACAAACTTGTCTTGTGCGGTTCAGCAAGCCACCGAACTAAATTATAGAGACGAATTGAATTAAGGAGACTAATGTTTGCTTCTTGAAATATAACTTATGATATCAATTTGTTTCACGAACGTTATGAAACTGTTCGATTGCTTCGCCAAAGAGAATGTGCAATTCACAAGATATCTAAATTATTGTGAGTCACGAAGAAATTGAAATAATTTTTCAAATAGAAGCAAAAGTAATTGGGACAAACAAAGTCATAACAGGTCACGTAGAGCAGAAACTCCGGTGGGTTTCTTGCTGCAATACAACGCACGACCAAGAACAACGAAGACTTGTGCGAATAACACTTGCCTCCTGGCTAGAATTGTTAAATGCGCGCTCCACGGTGTGTTTGTGAACTTCTCATTCACTCCCCGTGTGAGCTCGACGTCAAACAAAGCACAGAGTTGCCAAACAAGGATTTTACAACGAAGAGTTTAATGAAAATATGAAATAATTACAATTCTTTGGCACCGCAAAGCAGATTAAGGTAGAATGGAAACAAAGTGCTAAGCTTGGATGAAAGCGAGTATAAAATATAAAACAACAAAAGTTCAAAGTTGTGTTTTTGCTCGCTGATTTGCAAACAATAAGTACAGTTTTTCTTTTTCTCCCACAATACGGAGTTATTTGCTTTTGTAAATGTACATGTTTGTTTAAAAGTCAAGTTTGAAATTAAATAGTATACTTATTTAAACTTCATTCTAAAGTATAAATATATTATAACGAATAACTCCAGTCAATTGCAAAGTTTCCTTCCCAACTCAGTATGATCTAATCAAAATGCACAGCTTCAGACTGCATTTAGCCGACCCATTGTGTAACAGATTTCCGGTTCGATTAATTATTGATAAGTTTGTATGTAAATACAGCGTGCTCGATATAGTACGATTAATTTATGTCTCTATTATAATAAAGCCCGCAGGATTTGATCATCATTGCCTCTATCCCGACTATTCAATAATGATGAGTTTGATATTTGCTTGTCGATTAATTTTGAATGAATATTTAACATGGTTTTACACCGTATAGCCGACAGTGCTATTGTTTCCCTCTCGCCCTTCATAGCAGCAACTTCTATTCTGATATGCCCTGCTGTTCAGAGCCAACATAAAGCATGGCTTTTGACACTTTGGTTAAAACCGTTGTGCATTTTTCATCAGATCCGAGCAATTAGCTATGTCATTAAACTAGACGATTATGATACAATTTGCATGAAAAAATAAATAAAATTTATGGACTCTCTCGCGGAATAAAAACGTGTAATTTATTGTTGAAATCTTCATTCCATTATCATCCCTTGCACCGTGTAGAAAACGACGCCATATTGTAAATAGTATGTGACCTCACAATAGCTCCCTAGCGCTAGAAAGCAATGTGGTAGAAAGGTAAACTCAATTTAAATTCAACTCTTTATTCTAAATTAACATAGAACTTGGCTAATGTACAATAGTAAGTTGACATCGTAGTTTAAATTATTAATATTTCATACTACAGTGATACATATTAAATTGTATTACATTTTTTTATTGCGCATTGAAAAAAAAACTTGTTTAGGTCGATCGAATTTCGTGGCATTATTGTTCTGACTAAAACTGCCACTAGTCGCAAAAGCTCAAAGCCCCTCTAGCTCAAAAGAAGTTACGTCCCAAAGTTATTTGCGGATGTCTCCTCAATACCATAAGACCGTTTGCTAATAATCTTATGGACGGAATCCAATAGACTCTGTGTTTTTGAGTGATACATCTATACATTCTTTTCAACAAAAAGCTGTATCTTTGCTGTAATGTATGACCTTAGATTAATCTTAAAAATAATGACTTTTGAACGTTTTTGACTAGGTTACAGTCAATGCCAGGGAACCATTAAACACGCATAAATTCAAAAATGGTTATGATGCAACTTCCCCCATAATTCTTATGCACTATAAAATGGCTCGTTTCTACGCTCTGTACGTTGATCCGTGATTCTACTTGTCAACAATAATCTCTCGTTGCTCTAGAACATTACTTATATTTCTGCATATACCTTCAACGATCCCAACACGTTTTCACTCGGCAGAGCAAGGCTATATCACGTGATTTGTCAATGACAAGATATATTAATTATTTTCAGTCACGAATAATGGCACAATCAGAAAACTGCTGGTCACTATCGAACAGAAACTCGGAACAACGAATGATGGCTCCTATATTCTGCTTCTGTGCGAATAACACTTGCCTTCTGGCTGGAATACATGTTAACGCGATGGTCTGTTTGCGAATTTCACACTCTGACCTGTGAACACCGTATGTTTATGGAATACTCATTTTTGTCGGTGTGTTCCTATTTATTTCAAATTCAAATCAACGTTCGTCAGGATTTTCACTTCCTTCCTCAGGGCATCACAAACAATAAAATGTGGACCATGGATTTTTCATCCTGAGTTCTACCTTCCTTTGCAATGTTTGCAGTGACCATGTCTCTAGTCTAGCGCATCAAAACCAATCCGCTCAATTTTGAGTATTCAACATATCATGCATATTTAGTACAAATGCAACTTGTGTTATTAACCAAATCGGAAATGGCGTATATTTTTAGAGGAATTTGTCATTGTTGGTTGTGTTACAAATTCTAAATATAAACCAAATAAGACTGATATCCCCATCAAAAAACTCTCCGTTTAAATATACCAGCAAAGTCTCAAATTTTAGCACTTAAAAGTAGTGATATCAAAATAGGGGTCTTTTTGCTTTAAAATCCAAAAAATACCTGTCGTTGTTTAGTGAATTATAGAGTTATATTATAGATATGTGTAGGACGTAGGATTCATGGCCTGTACTTATCTATATAAGTATTATATAATATATACACAAGTGACAAAGTACAGTAAATATACTGTGCCAAGTATTTTTTGATTTTTAAAATGAAGCGTTGACTTAGCCCGTTTTTTGATATCAACACTAATTTTTAGATTTATTATATTTTTTTAGTTGAAAGAACTTGGCTGATCTTTTACACGAAGTGTTTTTATAGGTATATTGTATCTGAGAACATCCCTTTGAGACTAATTATTCTGTTAAATTGATCTATTCCACAGCAAACAAACGATTAGTGTCTATTGTTAACTGGAATGAAGAGAATCCTTTGTACAGCTTTACTCAGCGTTTCAAAAAAAATTACATCCCAGTAAAACAAACAAAAAATGATAACAAACCCCGTGGCTGGCTATTGTACCGAATATTTTTAATTCCTTGTTTTCGAAATGTAAACATGTAATAATTCTCATTCAGCAACTCATAGGAGCTCAATTGTGTGTAGTTTTTCATGCTGCGAACATCTGGTCATTTTCCGATGCCGAAACCCAATTCCATATCATGCGATTGACCGCACCGATTACCATGCCTGCCATTCGCTCTCCTCTCTCTCTCTCTCTCTCTCTCTCTCTCTCTCTCTCTCTCTCTCTCTCTCTCTCTCTCTCTCTCTCTCTCTCTCTCTCTCTCTCTCTCTCTCTCTCTCTCTCTCTCTCTCTCTCTCTCTCTCTCTCTCTCTTCCCCCCCCCCTTCCCCCCCTCTCTTCAATTATAACACGAAATAGATATTCCACATTTGTAAAAAAATCTTATGGTTTGCAATTCCATCCGATTATACTAGCGTGTTATCTACCACATAGTTTTTATAATGTCTTTGTAAGTATTGTCTTTCTGGTGAATGATCTTCTGAAATTAAGACTCACAATTATCTTCATAGCATAAATTACTATAACTTGCTTATCTGCTGATGGCTGCTGTCTTCAAATAATATTATGCATTCAAACTTTTGGCAACATGCAAATGTAATTAGAGTGCCATGTTCTTGACTAAAAGCTTATATAGAATATTCTGGAGCTATTGAGAAAACGCAGCTTGTGGGATCAGAAGAAATGTTGTGAATAAGTGAATCTGGGGCACTGTAATTTCTTCACTATACTGACAGAGCGTGATTTTAAGCGAATACCACCATATTTTCATTTGAAACGTCCTAATGTCGCCATTCTCAAACCCTTCACACACCCCCTCTCTCCCCCCTCATGCTTTCTAGCGCCAGTAAATGTTTCGTCTTCTATTGTTGAGTACTTCCTTTCAACGCCTGCAAAAATCTCTTAGAATTCTGTAAGCTTTATTGATGATGAGAGAGTTCTGTAAGGGAGCGAATGTATATTGCGTGCATGCGACGACGGAGTGGCAGTGCAACGAAGCCTACAGCTGTGTCCATATAGATCGTTTTGCGTAATGCGTTCTGCGGTTTTTTCTATTAACTAATCACAAGTCCTCAGTGAGCGGTTTCTGGACTTAAAAATAATAACGCAAAACGCAAAAACATTCTATGTGGAAGCTGCCTTACTACAACATACTACTTATAAAACTAAGAAGTCATTTATTTACATGCAGGTATTTGTGTAGAATTAATTTTCGTTTACTTTATAATTTTTACATTTAGTTATATTACCTAGAGGATAAAAAAAACAATTTTATTAAACTAAATCTGCAGTTTTTCACAAAGGGAAACTGTTTCCACACGTTGTTTTTTAATGAATTATTTTATGTTTAAAAATGTTAAGTAGAAGAAAGGTAGTTTGGCATAGCATTTACTTTGTGTGTAAACTGAGGAATGACTTTTTCTGTAGGCTGTATACGTAAACACATTAATTAATAATACATTTCGCCAAATATTTACAAGTTATGAAAATTGTAAGAATATTTATAATTAATTTAAGAAGAATATGTTTTCATCACACAATTAATATTACTTATTGGTAATATTACTTACTACACATATAAAAATGTGTAGTTGCCGTTATAAGTTGGCATATGCTAAGAATTATTTCCATCTTTAATCCTGAAGGATCAAATATGATATTGTTCTCATTCATTCGTGCCTAAAATAAGAACTAGATCGATACAAATCTAAGACATATGTGATGCAGTCAGATTGACACCTATTCCTATTCAAATTTCAGGCAAGAATTCACGCAACCCTTTTCTATTAAGTCTTTCCATCACGTCTGCCCTACCTTGTGACGGGAGGTGGATGCGAATGCACGAAGAATTCGATATCGAATTGTATTTTGCTCGCGCCCGTTGCTTTCTACTCCGCTACGTCAATTGCAACCTCCGCGGATACACATCTCTTGTAATCAAGTTAAATAAAGACTCTCTCCTCTTTTGCTTCTTTCCATGTGCTCGGGTTCGATTGGTTCGACGGGTTCTCCCCGCAATTACATTATCCCAATTGATGTGTTCGAATTTTTGCAGATTCTGTAATATGTCGGATGGAACGATTTTAAAATCGAACACCATTAAAAATATTCGGTCTATTCTCGTTTTCATCTTCTGATGTAGAGATGATATTAGACGACAATGTTGAAATGTAAAAGTATATCAAAATGTGTTAGAGGAGAATTCGTATATTTTCGATCATTCCTTTACTTTATGAAATATGTACAATTTCAAATATCTTAAACATCTAGATAAGAATTGAGTTAAAATATGTTTTTAAAGTACTTCTCTATCATAAGTTTAAAGGAATTTAAATGTTATGAAGACAAACCGCTACATGGTAGTAAACTTTTCTTATCTCTAGACCTACTTCATTATTGAGAGACCGCAAGAAGATTAAAAAACTTGTGCATATTGTAAAATTGAGTTCGGTGATGTGCGAATTGCAGGATCGTTTATCTTGTTCTCATATAATCGAGTTTGTTCGGAACAATCAATTATTCGCTCATGACAACCTCTCATTCTCGGGCAGTGTGAGCGGAGATTTGACAGTAATGAAGAGATCCAGCACGCACTGTTTATTTTAAGCGCTACGCACAGTTGATGCGGAAGAAGGTTCGGACTTCCATTGTCAAGTTGAAGAAAAGAAGGTGAAAAGAAGATTTCAGAAGCAGGAAGAAAAACGATTCAGCTTATTCTTCTCTTGAGAGAGGAAAAATGAGGTGCTTCTTTTTATTTTGAAGTAAGAGAAAAGAACGACAATTTTCCAAGGACTTCCAACGAATAAGAATAAATTCTGATCGTAATAAAACAAACATTGTCAAATCATTGCAGAATTTTCATGACCTTTTGATTTTCATAAACCTTTATTGTGTCTTCATTTCGTTCAATTGGGTTGAGTTTGGAACCCCACGAAAAATCAACATTTAGTTAATAGAGTTAACTTTAAAGTAACTCATTTTTTAAAGTAAGGTCAAACTCAAAATTTGCTGAGAAGATAGGGACGAAAGTAACACAAGTATGCTTTTGCATTGAACAAGAACAGAAAGTTTATTGATATCAAAGAATGTTTAATATACATTATTGTCAATGTTTAGGTAGATTTGATGTCAAGTGACTCTTGAAAATAAATAAGCACAAGCACAATAATATTTTATGGTAGTTTTTCAACTGATTTTTTTTTGCAAAGTACCGTGAAACATGGAACAAAATCTGGCAACATAGATTCGTTTATGAGCTTCGTGTATTTAACTTGTGCCAAAGTGGTTTGGCACGAACTTTTTTTCATTCTGTTTCTGTTTTCATACAGGTCGCACCATGTCTCCTATCGAGCTGAAATTTTTCCCACATATAAAACATTTTTTCACACTACATCAAAATTTGAACCAAATTCTTGAGTGGTTGAAAATTAAAAATGTACCGTTTGACCGATCAACTTTAAATTTTGCATGATTACTGGGACCAACATTTGGGGAGTTTTAGATAATTTTGAGAGAAACGGGATCCTGTGCTTGGATAAAATTTAAAATAATATATATCTTTCAATTGGTTGGCCCGATCAATTTGAAATTTTGCAAAGTCATTGCAATTAACTTTGTCCCCAATCTTACAAATTTAAGCCAAATCCTCCCAATGGTTAAAATTTAAAACCATATTTCCTTTGATTTTTTTTAATTTAAACTAGAACCGATTGACCAATCAACTTAAAACTTCGTATGTTCATTGGGACGAACATTTTAGGTATTTTTTGCTAAATATGTATACTAAATTTTCATCCCCGCCTTCTTGATGCTTCAGTACCAAGGCATGAAGACCAGCTGATACTTGCAAACAACGCATCAAATCGGATGCAGTACGAATTAGCTCGCTCACCAACGCGTTGCACTGAGCGTTCTCCTAGTTTGTTATACGGCAGTGACTTTCACATGAATATTAAGGGGACAGGGTTGCGAAGGTTTAACATGTAAAATTGTATCTACTTTAGGTACATTTTTCTTAAAAACTATCCAAGATATTTAACTGAAATTTTGCACAACTATTGTTTATTACTTTATTGATAAAATAGACCTCGGAGGAAATTCTCACTTTCATAGTTTTTAAATAAAAAAATATTTACTTGACACAAATTTTTGTGAATAAAATTTTTGTCACTTACGAATTATTTGTGAACCAAATATTTTCACCACATGCACCATTGAGGTCTATTTTAAGAATAAAACCATCAGCTACCTTGAAAAAAAAAATTAGGTGCCTAGCACTTGTACTTCCTGAGAAAAATGTACCTTAAGTTTATATTTTCTACATGTGAGAAAACAGCGCCGAAAGTATTTCATTGAAATGAAAATGACACGCAATAAAAAAGAGGTTTAACTTGACAAAAAAAGGCACTGCACACGGCTCATTGAAATTGATTACATGTAATTAACCTTATGAATTGAAATTGAGTTGAATAAAATCAAAATCAACAAAATATGTGTCCAAAATAAAAGTTATATCGTTGTCCGTGAGAGAAAAAAATTATAATTTTACGTAATGATATATTTTTTTTTGATAGGAAGGAAATGTTTAATTCTGATTTCTTTTGCGGATTTATAAAGTAAAATTACTCCAAAAAATAATGTAAAAAAAAAAAAAAAAAAAAAAAAAAATCAAATTTTTCACAACCTGGTCCCCTTAATTCGCATGCAATACGAAAGCTCGCTCATCAACGCGTTACGCAGAGCGTTTTCTTAGAAGATACCTACATTTATATCACAACATTTGCACAAATCTAACCATGGAGTTTCGAGTTCCCTTCCACTAGAGGCACATAACTTCATTATTCAATAATTTATTTAAGTGATTTAAGTGGCAATTATCGCCATCGGTACGTTAAAGTTTGCTTGTAACAGAAATTACAAAGTTCGATAATTGAAAGATTTTATTTAATTAATGTAGTAAGAGAAAGCTACATGACATAAAATATAACAGCGTCACAATTAGTTACTCTTCTCTCTATTGATGACCTTACCTTACTAGTTTATGCAAAAGGATAAACGAGATGAGAGACACTAGATAAAAAAATACATGCAATTGTATAAAAAGTGTAATATAAACGTAGCTTTGTTTGCCAATTACGAAATAATGGACACGTTTTTTATGTCCAGTTTCAGAATTCCTATCTTGCATAATGAAATATAATCACAGTTGTTTTACGGCTTCACCCGGCAAGCTTTGCATTGAGGTATAATACAAGGACAGTAGTTCTTTTTACACTCTTCTATTAAACGAGGGAATTTCGTCCTCAAGGCATGAGGATGGGTATTAACTTAATTAATCTGCCTCTAGTGGTCGACATTTGATGCTGTAGACGAACTACGTATCTTGATGATCTTGTGCATGGGGCGGTAATGCATACTCCTCTTTACGACCAGCCAGGGGTGTACAACACAACACACGTGGCGCATCCATTTCTTTGGGTCAAAGTTCATTGATCATGGATCATGAGTAGTGGATTCAATTTAATATCTTATTGTTACAATTTTCTTTCTACAAGAAGAATTGTATATGTTGTATGATATTTGCTTGCCTACATGCATTTCAAAATTACGCACAAATAAGCGATACGAGATTGAGCCATTTCTGGCAAGATGGCTACTGTCAGTCCGAAGGTTAACTTTTTTTACAGTTCGTGTTTCCATAGTGCAGTGAAAAATGAGAAACAATTTAAATTTAAATTTACCTAGTTATGAAATTCATTTTTTAACCATAACAAACAACTAAATCAAATATTTATATTTATATTTAAACAAATGTGCCCCTGTCATCCGCCATTTACCTAGTACCACAAAAGTCACCAGAGTGCAGTCGTGTTCCTTATTTTCTCGATGAGTAAGCACTTATAAATCAATAAGGTTTCGTTAGTTTCTCATCAATTTCATACGTTGTTTGAGGCGTTTGAACCGTTTAAGAATACATTACGATAAGGGCGGATGAATCATGTAACAGTAACACTATCTATCAAATTGAACTTAAACGTTTTTGATACTCGTATAAAGAAAGCAATTCCGTGCAATGCGCTATTTGACAAACAAGTATAACTTGCTTTGAAGTTCGTCTTGGTCGAGTCGAAGTGGAATGTCTACATGTGAAAAGACATTTCCAGGCCAAAGTTCGCACGATTACGGCAAATTGGTTATATTTTTGTGGATAGAGAGAGAAGAGAAGAAGTCGTAAAACCAACTCTTTTACTGAGCAAAGAAGGAATAAGTGGAGAAGTTGAAAAGACTGGTGCGGAAAGATTAAAAAAAGTCGGCGTCAAATGTTGTAGGTTTTTGTGTAGCGGCTGGTCCTGATCGAAGTATTGGCGTGATATGAAATAAGTGGTTCAGCAGAAGGAGAAAATTATGGAAACTCTAATAAATAATTTTCGTAATTAAAAAGTTACATTCTTACGAATATGATCTATCCCTGAAAAGTATATTACAAAAGTTCTTAATGTTTCAGTGGATTGTATAATGTCCGATGATGCTATAATAGATATGAAATACAGTATTTGACTACAAATCAAATATTTTGACATTGAATGAAATAAAAAAATATGAATTAACAATTTCCGAAGTCAGATTTAGTAATCTTCCAAAATTATAATTGGCAACCCTGTACCGCCGTTGAGGAGCATTTAGTACCTACGAATCGCGCGAATCCTATCCGTAACATTCTACTACCCGGCGCCAGTAGCTTCGGGGTTCTTTGTGGAAAACAAGTACTTTGTTTTAATGCAAGTAAAAAACGATACCTTCTATGACAAAAGTTTGAATTCTTGGGTCTCATTTTTATTCGTATATTTTCCGAAACGTCTTTCGTATCGTAACTTTTATGACAGTATCAACTTTGTTATGGGCTTTAACACGGAGCAATGAAGTTATTCGTGCATTTTACGACAAGTGAGCAATTTTAGTAAAAACGTGTATCTTTAAGACTACAGCCCCTGGATCCTTGCAAGTGTATTAGATGTGGGTGTAGGTGCCGGTCGGGATAAATCGGACCGCTTTCACGGAGGCGATGTTTCGAGAAGAAACTCTAGACTCATTCGCCAATATTGTGACGAGTTTTCAATCTGCGGACTTAGATTCGTTTCCCTCCCGTGGTGTCGCGATGCCAGCGCTACATAGCGGTGACGCGCAGCAGTGATAGAGCAGCAAGTAGCGGGTGAGGCGCAGCAGTGATGGAGCAGCAAGTAGCGCTGCTCAGCGGTGACGCGCAGCAGTGATGGAGCAGCAAGTAGCGCTGCTCAGCGGTGACGCGCAGCAGTGATGGAGCAGCAAGTAGCGCTGCTCAGCGGTGACGCGCAGCAGTGATGGAGCAGCAAGTAGCTGGTGAGACGCAGCAGTGATGGAGCAGCAAGTAGCGCTGCTCAGTGGTGATGGAGCAGCAGGTTTCAATCATGAATTAGTGTTAATTTATTTTCAAAAAGTTTTATTCGAAACGTTTGTTCACCTGCGTGGTTATCTTGGTTCAAATCCTTGTAATCCTATTGGAGTCGGAGCTGTTTCCCGTGTTTAGGAAATACATTCGCCTTATTGCTATATTTGTTCAGCCTGGAAAGCAACCTAAGTTTTCATTACATACGGACTACTTTCATCCGCTGACGCTCACATTACACTCATATAAGCAGTGGAGGCGCAGATATCAACCTATAACTAAAGTGAAACTGACAAATCCTATTCTCTTGATGCATATTGTTTTGGTCTTTTTAGAGATTAAATGGGAGAGAAGAGAGTGGTTCAAACAAAGATCAACAATTACGACGTTCACGTATACGAGGAAAAATAAATTCATTGAACTGACGTGTCTGGTTGGGTTGGGGACATTTCGTAAGTTTTTAGCTAAAGAGAAAATGTCGGTTCCAGTACTCAATGCTAGAGGAAATGGACACAAAACCAACAAGACTCCGTCGCGATAATATTGTCTTTCGGTTTGCAGTTATTCCAGCCAGTTGGAAGTTCACTGCAATCAAACATCCATTGCAAAGGTTGAAGAAAACAGTTGACGCGTTACGCAGGAATCAAGTAGTAAATCAGAAGTCCCTTTGATCCTGGGTCGAGCCCGACGCCAGACGTCCAAAGAAGAGGTGTGATTTATAGGAAAGCTTTTGGAGGCGGCGACCGACGACGAATCGGAGGATTAAAATGTGTGAGATTTACACGCTGATTTACTAGGAGTGTTTCCGCGCAATCACGCTAATGGTCGCTTCATTCCTGGTGACGTGCCATTGTCCGATACACGGTGACACAAACAACTCATTTTTGTGTTCATAGCAAGCGCAGGAGATGTGCAATATGAACTTCTATTAGAGATAAAGGGACAAAAATGTATAGAATTGTACTGTTAATAGCTAGGCCAGGTGATACGTGGACCTTTGGAACGAAGCGCAAATATGGCACTTTGGTAAATTCGGAGATAAAAGCGAAAATCCTGTTGTGCTTACTGAAAGTGGCAAATTTCACATATGATTTTTGTACAATTGGAAATTATTTTGTTTCAAGGACAAATATTTAATTTTATAAATCTCAAATTTGAATTGTTTGCAATAGTTGTGTTTTTAAACTCCTCATATTTAACTAATATTAGTTCATGGATTTAGAGCAGCCACGACCAATAGGATTCACTGATATTTGATTTGATCCATTAATTAACGATAGTTTAATTTCACTAGAGTTTGACCTGTCTGGTCAAAGTACAAACGAACACTGGAACTATCTGCCACGTGGGCGAGGAGGTTCAATCAATGCATTTACCATTAGAGACCAACTCAGAGTTATATCTGGAATAGCCAATCGACCTAATGCAATTTGCATGTGAATTAATATCAAGTCAATTTCATCTAGAAAACTAGAAACTGTTATATAGAAAAGTAAAGTATGCAACTTTTCAATTATGCAAGTGTAGACACTAACATTTAATTTAATATAATTTAAAATGGGTACGTATGATCATTTGTAGTGTTTTGTAATAATCGTAAAGGCACTCTGATTGCACATTATCTAAGTCCAATCGAATAGTATGACATGAGCTAGACGTGCTGTAATCACTGACCAATGGAAGACATGGCAACGCTGTAATCACTGACCAATGGAAGACATGGCAACGCTGTAATCACTGACCAATGGAAGACACGGCAACGCTGTAATCACTGATTAATGGAAGACATGGCAACGCTGTAATCACTGATCAATGGAAGGCATGGCAACGCTGT
Organism: Leuctra nigra; assembly: GCA_934045905.1. Classification (NCBI taxonomy): domain Eukaryota; kingdom Metazoa; phylum Arthropoda; class Insecta; order Plecoptera; family Leuctridae; genus Leuctra; species Leuctra nigra. The sequence continues at coordinate 27,295,670 of OW203761.1, read as the reverse complement.
AATCACTGACCAATGGAAGACATGGCAACGCTGTAATCACTGACCAATGGAAGACATGGCAACGCTGTAATCACTGACCAATGGAAGACGTGGCAACGCTGTAATCACTGACCAATGGAAGACATGGCAACGCTCATACAGCTGCAAATTGATTATCGCAAAGAAAGACAACTGAACCTCAACCGAATTCTATCAATGTCAGTATCGAGTTAGCGAATGAAGCAGACAAGCGTCAGGTATGCTTTGAGTGCCTTCTCCACATGTGTGTGTGTGTGTGTGAGTGTAGACCGGCGAGCTTGGAGAAGCTTTTATTGCTTTGCTATCAAAAGACTTGCTTAAATTCAGCCGAGTCGATCGACTCAAGTTCCGAGCCGATTCCTTGAAGATGTACTCGCAATGCGCTCCAAAAGGTAAACTCAATAGAAGCGTTATTCGCCCGACCGCGTTCTCAGAGACCAGAATATAACAATATTATAACCGCTCTTCATCACGTCACGGCAACGTCAACGGCAACGGCACGGAGAGGAGACAGTTCGGAGATGCCCTGTGATGTCGCGGAAGTACTGCACATCGAGTACTATCAATAAGCAATCATGTGCTTTCATTGAGCGACTGGAGAGAGAGCGATGAGCTACATTGTGTCTCTCTCTGTTCTCGGAAGTTACTCGTCCATCTTCTATTCTCTCGTGTTATCTTACCGTTCAACGTCATCTCAAGAAACAATGTGATACATTTGAAGTGGATATCTAGCAAAGCTGTACCAATATTGATCTTGAAATGTAACGCCTTGATCTGTACAACAGGAACTCAGTAGTGACAAAATAGTTGAGTAGTAGAAGATATTGATAGGAAAGTGATTGAAATTATTGGCTTGTACAGAGAGATAGCTATAGATGGATATAGTAAGGAGTTGAAGCGTGAGAAAATAATGATTTCTTGTCTTTGATCTACCACTCAATTTTTTGCTCGTAATTTATGATTCAAATATATAAAATTAAAGTTCAGAAAAGTTTAATTTTAAGATGATCGATTTTTAATTTAATTTTACATTTTTGCATTTGCTTTTCATTATATTTATTGACTTCATAATCATTAGTTTACGTTGTTATTTGTTGATTTGTCAAGTAATGTAATTAATTAGAAGTGTACTTATGCGTTACGACCTTGTGAAAATAATATTTTGTGAGAAAAAGAGTACTTACATAAACAAAAAAAACATAAATAAATAAAATTGTGCGGAAATATTCAGCCTCCTAAACCGCGCGTCCACCGCGTAAATCGCCAGTGAGAATGATTGTAAGACAGTTGAAGGAGGCACTTGAGTTCCGTCAGAACGTATCAAGAACTATTAATGAGGAAGACGCTGTAATCTCTCAGATTCAATTAAGTGGAAGTCATGTTGAAGGCGCCTCGGCTAAAAAGCTCTTGGAATGAGCACCATAATTCAAAGGCGTGCGTCGTCTTATGCAAATCAAAGCCCGGAGCTTTTGGCGAGCTTTGCGGGGGGTGATACAGCAGATTGAAAGCTCTGTCTATTGAAGAGCTTTCCTTCGCCGGACTGACGTGTTCCTTCGATCCAGTCATGACGAGGTGGAGGCATAAAACCCGGACGTGACGTCAGAGCACGACGTGGCCAATGTCTCTTGGAGTTGCGCTTTTACTTCACTTCATTCGGCCTTATCTTTCTCGCAAATGCCAGGTTATATTCGCGTTAAACCTTACGAGAAATTGCTGCAAATTGAAGAGTTGCCATTTAAGAGGTCCACAGTCTACTAGCATGCACCTCAAGTCCGAAACATCAGCTTTTACCGGCAACATAGCGCTGTGGACTTTGAAAATGATAAATAATGAGACACCGACAACAAAGCGAACGAATGATGGGTTATTTGTTTGAAGCTCGTATTGTTTAATAAGAAAGTATGAATGCTCGACCTTCCCCACCTACCCTCACTAATTAATAACAATTAAGAAAGAATGCTGTTATAAAAATAATATTAAGCTCTTGAAATGAATTTAATTTCAATTCCGCAGCTTCTTATTTTCATTTGTTTGAACCTTCTATTTTTTAAATTTTGTATCCTATATTCTCTGTCGTTTCGGCCAGAATTATACTATTTTAAATTCAGGTTTTCATATTCATAAATTTTTCATCCCCCGTAATTGATTTCTGGACGTTTTGATAGTGCTGGTTTCAGACTAGTATTCTTGCTACGTTTAGTTTGATATGTTGTAAAATTCGCAATATCATCGTATATTTCATTCCAAGTACTGTTAACTTAATCTTTACCCATTTCTCTTGCTGTAAAGGAAGAGAAGAATATTTACCTACATTACGAATTCAGATCGCGTATTGGTTTACGTTTTTGATACTAAGAAATTCAAGGCGTCATATATCCACTATACTGCGGTTGCATTCAAACTGAAGAAGCTGGAATCAGGTCAGTCGGATGGGAGGCGTCTGAGACGTTGGGCGATCTTCATCTTCTCCAGTGACTTTTACTCCAGAGAGCTCCAGTGCAATTAAGCCAGCTGCTGGAGTAATGTAGACACTACAGGTTACTACTGCTGCACTTGCTCTTATTGTTAGCAAAACGCCGTTAAGTGAAGTAAGACAGTGTGAAAACTACATGGAAATTGAAGAGAGTAATCTAGCACCCGGTAGTGGAGTCAGCTTTGAAATGTCTTAATTTGACTGTCTTCTTCTTATTTGGCTCCTTTTGTAAAGAGATAAGGCTAAGAAAGATCATGATTAAATTGACGTAACATATATTTTACATAACTATAATAATAACTAGGAAAACGCTCAGTGTAACGCGTTGATGAGCGAGCACAGAACATGCAACATCCCCAGTCACGATAAACGACACGGCACACGATGATTTTCTCTGCAACTTTCCAATATCCACATAAATACTCTGGATGAATAACAGATCCATTGTGTCGTGAAGTCTTACCTACCTACCTACCTACCTACATACTTTCCCCAGAATCTCTTGTGACATCCCATACTAAACTCGTAAAATTACAATTAATACTTGACTGATTGGGCTTACAATACGTACAATTTAAGATTAAGTTGGTCTTGATCACCATGCAAAATTTGAACTTAATCGGAACATTTTGATTGTCGACCAATCAGAAGATATTATTTAAACTTATAACCAATTGGAGGATTGGCCTTAGTATACTGCCAAAGATAATTATTAGTACTGCATCCGATTTGATATGCGCTAGTTTTACTGTAAATTATGGACTGCTTGGCTGCTCTACAGGCCTTGGAGCGAAGCTTAAAGAAGGCAGGAGTTGAAAATGAAGTATACATCTGTCAAATATTTCAAGATTATCGAATAAAATGTCCCTAAAATGACAAAAACTTTTGAAAATAACGATAGATAAGACTGAAAATTAGCAAAAATACCTAAAATGATTGCACCAATGACCATGCAAAGTTTTATGTTGATCGGTCAATCTGTTCTAGTTTTAATGTCAAAAATCACATGAAAAATGGTTTTAAATTTTAACCAATAGGAGGATTTGGATGAATTTTTTTATGATTGGGTAAAATGTTGGTTGCAATGTTTTTGCTAAATTTCAAATTGATCGTAGCAACCAATCGAAAGATTTTTTTTAAAAACTTGAACCAATCACAGGAGCCCATTTAAAAACGATCCCAGGGACCGCATAGATTATGTTAGCATATGTGCAAAGTTTCAGATCGATTGCTTGAGCGGTTTGACCTGGGCAGTGCAGGCAAAAAAACAAAAAAACAAACAAAAAAAAACATACAGAGAAAGTGCCATAAGAGTACCGTGGTGACGCTCGCTACGCCCGCTCAATTAAACATTTTGTAGAGGTTTTAACTATATATATTTTTTTAAATGTTCACAAAAATCGATTAACAAAAAGGAAACAATTATTACCATGGCAACAACCATAGACCTTTTATGGCAACAACCAATGAAATAACTGGAAGTATCACTTTAACCGTAATTATGAATAAGTTAAACAATACTTCAATCAGAGTTAAGCTCAAGATCTGAATATCACTTTCCTTCAAGCTCATCTCCTCTTCGCTCACAACACATATTGATCAAGCAACATCTAACATACAATACTTCTTCATGATGTTGAATTTGCAAATGATAAGATTTAAGAGACAATTAGGTATCTGAATCTGAAAGAGTTACCCTGGATAAATCTGATGAATTAGGGAACTACAAAAAATATTGATTTTTCACATCAAGTTTGAACTCACTACCTACTTCCTCCTGAGCCATTTACAACATTCTATTACATATTTTGGAAACTGATATCTTATTATATTAATTCGGTTGACTGATAAAACTTATTTAGGAAGGATAATGCATGACACTAGACCCTTTCACTTAGCTACCCTTCATTAATTTCATACAGTGTGATCTTCTAGGCAGAAAGGAGAATTAATATTTTTATCACCGACATTCCTATTCGCATTCTAAACAGCTCGTAGGTTCAAAATTTCACTGCGCCTTCGCCAACGCTAAATATTAGCAAGCTCTCAATAAAACGCTTTTTCGCATTTTGTCGGTTTATTAAACCCATCCAACGAGATATTAACATTCTGGAGCTGTTATTAAAGTTAATGATAATTCCTAGCGATATTCCGACAACTGTTAAACTAGTTTATACGTCAGACGTAATTAGCATTCTCAACGCTAATGACGTTTTTCAATGTTATTATGCCACGGATTTCGACTGCGACTGCGCCGGGCCGTTCGGTTTTATGACGCATCTGCAGACCGGAAGTCCGTTCTGTGACGTCATATAAAGCACAATTAAAACTGACGTCATAATTGAAGTCTGTTGTTCGCTTTTAGTATTAGTTCATTATGTCGAATAACGATTGTTGTAAGCAATCCATTTTAACATAGCTTTATTGGAAGCATAGAATAGAAAATTGATATTAATTTTAAATTCGATTTTGATTGTTTGCCCTCAATATTTTATCGAGACCTTTATCTGTGCCTCGGAGGTACAAGACTCGCGAACTTTTTCTAGATTTTGCGTTGCACCCTTTTGGAATCACGTAATCAAGCACTAATTGCAAATTTATTGAAGTCAACATTATATATTTTAAAGTATTCTTTTACAAAATGACTGTTTTCACTATTACAAATAAGCCTTTTAAGCTTATTAAGCTTATTTTTAAGCTCACCTTAAGAATCATTGAAATGGACATCGGGTCTTCTACCTCTGATGTACAGAATTATAGAATTAATTACATTTAAACTCGAAACTTCAATCAACATCGTATTTGTTACATGAAAATAATTGAAATCTTGTATTTTAATTTGGATACCTCTTGACACACGAAGACAAGAGTGTCATAAAAGTCGAATGGAGTCTCTCGTAAACGTGTTAATTGACTCTAATATCAACAGTAGCAGTATCCTGGAGCTACGTCCAGTCCGAAATGTGTTTCCGCTCAGTGGTTCTCAGTTAGCCAGTCTTGATTGCTCGGTCATCTGCACCGACCGCGCACTCGGTCATCTGGCGTCGCTGACGTCGCATCACGCGTCGGCGTCGGCGTCGGCGTCTAATTACACCAGCCAGACGGATAGATGGACAAAGTCTTCAGCCAACTTACGACCAGCAAAAACATTGCCGTTGGCCGTGGCACTAGGGGATGGATACTTGCACAAAGTGTTCCACCGGAGAGATCGGAAGTTCAAATGAAACTTGATGAAACAAAAACAACGTTCCAACTAGTGATCGTACTCGATTCTTTTTATCATCGACATTTGCATTCTCTTTACCTAAATGAAAAATCGCTCAACATCAGTTTGCTCTAAATTAATTATGCAACGAAACTTCTGTTTCAGTTTTTTTCTTCTTAAAACGCTATCACATCCAAAATGAATCTCCCAGTGGGTGTTGCGAACACACACAGTTTGCAATGCTGCTGCAGATCCTTTTTTGATACAATTCGCAGACAACTAAATTACAAAATAGGTTGACATAAATACGACATAAATAATGAATGTACCTATGGATATAAAAAATGTGTTCTAATTTTTTTTAAGTCATTTATAATTTCTTAAAGATTAATTAAAGCTGCAACGCAAAATACTTACAAATAAAGACACCAACGCACAGTGCTGCTAATTAGCTTAACGACTCTCTCTACCCCCCTTCTAAACGTTTTTTCACATTCCAGTAAACAAACGCCGAGAGCTGGCAGAGGACAGTTCAGTTTTAAGACGCAAGGAGCGGTCGACTGGCATACGCCCGCAGCTGGCGGAGCAACGGCTAACTAAACAAATAATATTTCCTGGAATTATACTTCCTTTGAACGCATCCGTTACTAAGCCCTTTTTGCTATGATTATTTTTATGTGATTGTCTTTCTCTCTGTCTCTGTAATGCATTGTGTAGTTCTAAGACTGGAGAAATATTATAACGAGCAGTAATCTTCTAAGTGTTTCAGGGAGAATGTGACTTTGTCCTGACTCGGATGTTTTCACGATGAGTTATAAGTGAAATGATTTCATTAGCTTTGCACATTCATTTTGTAGTTAATTTCACTTAATTTGTTTGTCTTCATCTGCAAGCCGTCAGAATATCTAGTGGAGCGGTCGCTCCACCCAGCCAAGTCGTACTGTACACTCACAGTCACTCAACATACCGTAAATGCCTAATAAACCGAGGAGCAGACCAAACACTTTTACTGTAAGCAACAACATGGCATTTTCGGTCTACTGGATCATAAAATTGGAAAATCTCACATTGTTGTGAAATATCTTAATTTCGAGCTATGGCCCACCCCACCACATATACCAAATTTGGGAACAATAGATTATGCCATTTGCGAGCTAGAGGGCCGTGAAAACAGTGAAATTACATCACTTTCATCTTCTTCTTCTTCTTCTTCTTCTTCTTTAGATGATGATGATGATTCAGATATCAGGAAACACCGCTATCACCGCCACAGCCTAAACGGCTGAACCGATCGATCTGAAATTTTTACCACATGTGCACTTTTGGCGTCTGAGGTGCCTTTTTATAAAACCAACCGGAAGTCGCCATTTTGAAACCGGAAATGACGTCATATCTCGAAACCGGCTGAACCGATCGGAACGAAACTAGCGTCAAACTATTCGGACGGTCATATATATGAAAATACAATAGTCTAAACAGAAATGTACTATTACTGAAACCGGAAATGACGTCATAAAAATGAAAAATCAGACATTAATCACCTCTTACTACAATAACTACTTATTCACAAGGTTTATAATGATACAAAACATTTATACAAACAAATTCTACGTGGAGTGTTTTCAGCCGCCATTTTGATAACCGGAAGTGATGCCATATCTCGAAAACGGCTGGACCGATTGGAACAAATCTTTCGCTTTTCTTCATGGAATATCACTTGAAGCATATTTTGGTACCAAACGCAACTTTGATTAGTAACCAAATTGGAACTGGCTTATTTTTTTAAAGGAATTAGTCATTGTTGTTTCAATATGTGTTACAAATTGTTTAAATAAACTAAAAAAAATTGTGATATCCCCATAAAAAACACTCCGTGTAAAAATACCAGCCAAGTCTCTTTAACTATAAAAAAAATAGAAGAAATCGTAAAATTCAGCACTGAAAAGTAGTGATATCAAAAAATTGGCCAAGTCAAACTTAATTTGAAAAACCAAAATATTCTTGGCGCATCGTTTTTAAGGGCATTATAGGTATATTTTATATATTTAGGTACATATGATTTTTGGCATAAACTTCTATACTAGATTAATACCCGATGCGCCAAGTATATGTTGGTTTTTCAAATTAAGTTTGACTTGGCCAATTTTTTGATATCACTACTTTTCAGTGCTGAATTTTTAGATTTCTTCTATTTTTTTTTATAGTTAAAGAGACTTGGCTGGTATTTTTACACGGAGTGTTTTTTATGGGGTTACAACTTTCTGTAATAAATTAATAAAACAACGGATGCGAGGTATCCAAGGGCTTCAATATAAAATATCGCATATAACTAATATCGCAAAAATATTGATGATGTTTTGAAAAGACGATGGAAGATGATGTTGTATACTCAATTAACATTGACTTTTACAAAATATTTATAAAATAATAATCTATACAAGGGATTGTATGAACGAAGTTAATGTGAATTCTCTGGTCGATTTTTACGATTTTAATCTGAAAGAAAGTTCTTTATACCGCATGAATGTACGGAATAAATTGAATATAAATCAATGTCCCCATCTCGTGTGTAGATTTGTGCACGAGGTAAAGAAGTAGTCTGACTTACCGACAACTTGCATCGGCGCCACGGCCATCTTGGTCGAGAAAGATGGCGCCTCCACGGTCACCTCGCAGCTGAAGTTTCCCGCCAAATTGAAGCTGACGTGACGCAGCACTACTTGACTCTGGTTGGACACGGACAGCTGCAAACACATCGCAGTTCGTTACTAGGGAACTATCCCAGCATTGCGTCATGGAATCGAACTCGGGACACGTAATGAACGATCTTACGCTTGAGCACATTAGCCAGATGTTGATGATACAGGTTATTTAAAATACAGAATTAACTGGTATGAGTTTTTTTTTATCCTGAATCAGTGTTGAAGTTTAAAAGTGCTTGATGGAAACGCCGAAGCTTTATCGAGTTATTTCACGATGACAGGGATCGGGTAACGCTTGTTTATACTCTTTGTATTTAAAAATAGCGAACAAGCTGAAAGTCGATAGCAGACACGTTTCTTAACCACACGATTCTTTCAAAATTCAAAACAACAAGGAGTAACTAATCCTTGGTGCTCACTTCTCAACTTCAATATTTTTTAATTTTATATTTTGAGAGGGAAATAATATAATCAAATTTCACGCGATCTTTTAGTCTTCCTAACTCTGCGTCTATTGTGTTTATTTTAAGTACAGCTTACTTTCTACTTTAATCTCCAGTAATTTGTTCAGAGCAACCCACATTCTACTTTCACAATGGATTTGTGATGGAGCTCCTGACGGATTAAATACGTTCCGGGGCTACCCACATTCTACTTCGGATTCTGATTCTACTTCGGATGCGAGGGCTCATCTACAAAAGATGTTTATTTATAATTGTCTGATAACAAAAACCCACGATTTGAAACAAAATATCTGCAAATATCTGTAACTGCATGGTGAAGAAAATTGTCACCGAGAAAGAAGCTCAGATTTGAGTAACTCAAGTTCTATTGATCGAAATCTATACTCGTCTCGATGCTCCAGTAGCGACCGCATCATCCTTTCAAATTTCACGTCATCGGCTGCAAGCTTTGTTGAAGACGGCGAAGAAAAGGACATCATTAGATAACGTTCTTCTTCTTTTCCTCGGGGTCGGTGAACAAGGGAACACGATTGGCAGGAGAGAGAAGGGACTATTGTATGATGTGAAAATATAAAGGATGAAATGTAATCTAAGATAATTTAAAAAAGAAAAGATATTGAATGTTTAAAATAGATTCAGCAACCGTTATATAGGAGGCCTAAATCAATGTTTCGTATAAAGGCAGTGTTAAAAATGTTATGGATCGCCGATCTTAAGAAATAATTTTGGGTAGCATATAATTTTTGTAACGGGCTATTTTTATAACTTGGTTTCTGTGATACTGAAACATCTTCCTTTTTCTCGGTTACCGTATTTCTATCTACCGTTTTGCAGAATAAACTAAAATATGTATTCGCATATCGACAACATATTCCACTGGGTAAGAAAAGCAACAAGAATAGGAAAGAAATATATTGCAATGTCTCGATATTCAATCCGAAACCAAAGCGAAATAAAATGATTTTCAATGTTTCAATTCTAGCTTAGATAAACGTGTACCCTATGTTACCGATAATTTAATATCGGCAAATTACATTTCTCTGTAAACGTTTTAGGGGTGGAAAGTTGTGTTTGGCTGGACGATTTATTATCGAATTTTCTGTTGAAATTGAATCTTCTTGTAGCAAA